>VWZD01002814.1:279509-449235 GCA_013396695.1 Sakesphorus luctuosus | reverse complement strand
CAGCAGCCCAGCAGCAGCAGCGGCTCGGGCACGGCGGAGGGCAGGCAGCGGCTCGGGGAAGCCCCGCCGCCGCCGCCGCCGGGGCTGAGCCCTGCCTCCCGCTCCCGCCCGCACCACCCGCCCCTGTGTGTGTGCAGGGACATGGGGGGAAGGAGCCAGCTCAACATCTCCAAGTACCACATCCAGCCAATTGCCGCGGCACTCCGCGCTGGGGAGGTGGGGTTATATGGGCGCCGCGGGCCAGCGCGGGCCGCCCCCTGCCCGCCCCCTGCCCGCCGCCGGCCCGCCCACTTAAACCCACAGCGCCGGCAGCGGGGCCGCCGGAGCCGTCCGGGGCCGGCGGAGCTGTTCCTCCCTGGGAGCGGGGCCCGCTGGAGCCGTCCGAGGCCGGCGGAGCTGTTCCCCCTGGGAGCGGGGCCCGCTGGAGCCGTCCGGGGCCGGCGGAGCTGTTCCTCCTGGGAGCGGGGCCCGGCGGAGCTGTCCGGACCCCCCGGAGCTGTTCCCCGTCGGAGCTGTCCGGGGCTAACGGAGCTGTTTCTCCCGGAGCGGGGCCCGGCGGAGCTGTCCCCCCCGGGAGCGGTCCGTCCGGAGCTGTCCCCCCCGGGAGGGTCCGTCCGGAGCTGTCCCCGCCGCGGTGCTGCACCGAGCCCGGCACAGACGGGAGCGCTCGCCCTGGTGCCGGCGGGCCCCTCTGCTGCCCGCGGAGGGGGTGATGGGCTGCAGAGGGCTGGAAGGAGAAAGGCGCTGAGGTGTTGCCCCAGTGGGTCCGAGCCCCGACGGCGCGGCCGGGGCCGCACAGCTCGTCTTGCAGGAGACCGTGAGCAGTCGGGGCCCCGGTGTCGCTGCCCCAGAATCGGGCACAGATCTCCCGCCTGGGGCAGCCCCTGAAGGAAAGTGGGGAAGGGGCTGTGGGATGCTTGGCCCCAGGTGCTCGCTGGCTACTGGGCCTGCCACCCACCCGGCTTGGGCTCCAGGGAGGCTTTGCACTGCCCTGCAGTGACCACATGCTCCTGCCCATCCAGATATCTGCAGGTGTGGGGCTGAGCACCCACGGCATGTGGTTTGGTTTCCTAAGTGAGTACAGTGTGAAGTAACCATTCTTCCAAAATTGCCATTGATTTAAAGGCAATATCGTAGCACAAGCAAAAAGGAGGAAAGTGAAAACACCCATGCCCTAGCTGGGTTAGTTACACATGATTCAGAAGCATCTCTGGAGTAATCTAAGGATTTCATACAGCAGCTGAGGCCCCTGCTTGTGCAACAGTCAGAACGGTCTGCCTGATCCTACAGGAACGTTTGAAATCTCTGATCAAGGTTTATTATTATTGCCACTGGGCATCCCGCTGTGCTGGTTATTGTACAAACACTCATGAAGATGACAGTTTCTACCTCCCTTCTTGCCAACAGCAATAGCAGCTATAGAGGCCACCCCTTCATAGCAGTGCTTTCAAAATAAACAGTAATCGGAATCTGTGGATGGATCATATGCAGCTGGGGAAGGGGTGCATATTATTTGCATTTTTTGATGCAAGTTTTCAGTGTAGGTTGATCTGAAAATTTGTTAGTGCTACATATTTTACAGGTTTTATAAGATTGAATATTTCTGTCTTTAAGAGGTAGGTTAATGTCCTTCTCAGGGTTCTCAAGGACTCTAGCACAACATAGAAAATTATAAAAGCCAGACTTGATACGTATTTAAAAGACCAATCTTATTTTCTATTCAGGTATTTTTAAATTACAATGACTTCATTAAAACTTTGAAGTTCTGTATAGTACATACAGCCAAATCCAGAGAAAAGAATCCATCTCCTGTGCATCCTTAAGCAAACCGAAAAGCCCAGTGTTATTTAAGGGGTGAGACTTAAGCTATACTTCTACTTTGAAAAATGTCAAATGTGTCTTATTGATTATATTAAAACATTACTAAGTTTATATACAAATGGGGTTTTGTTTTGGTTTGGTTTGATTTTTTTGTTGGTTTCATTGTTGTTGTATTGCAAGCTCTCCCAGCTTAGCCAGTAACTTGAACATTGCATTGGGTTTGTGTCATCTCTCTAGTCATCAGAAATCATAGCTTCTTAGGCCAAGCTATCCTTTTAATCAATGCTAGCCATCCCATGTCTTCAGAATACCCTGATGGGAAGATATGACTGGATATGCAGAACTTTTCTTGCTAGCAATGATGAGTGACCAGCTTGAACCTCTTGAATCCACTTTGCTTGGTTGGCAATGAGAAAACCATAGACTATTCTTCACAAATGTTATATGTTTTATATACAAAAACCTCCCCAAAAAATTACAGCTGCCCTGTGTTGACCTCCACACAATGGTTTTTAAAACTGAAAAAAAAAAACCCACTTAAAATACCTTGACAGGTTCTTTGTACTAGAGACTTTGAAATAAACTTTTGATTTGTGGAAGGATGGAGGTGTCTATCCAGGTGATGTGTAATTCACCTTGGCATCCACATTTTATGAAAGTGTCCATGAACATTCAAATGTCTTTAAATTTGCTGGGTTTTTTTCTTTAAAGCGCAACAGCTGGAAGGACTGCCCTGAAGTCTAGGACAGAAAAAGAAGATTTATCAGAATGGGCTCCCAGCAAAAGTAGTCATGGGAAGGAATAGCCCAGAGACCAAAGAAACAAATGTAGTCTTCAGCTGCTGGTTGCAGCAAAGACAATTTCTCCCAACTCGTACATGTTTTATGCCAAAACCAGGTTCCCATCACAGCTGTCTGATGCATGCTGCCAGGCCCTTCCCTCCTAATGCCATGCCAGATGGCAGAAGTTGATTTTTCATTTTTTTAAGAGAATACTGCACACAAGAGCTCTGGGAGGAGACCGCTACACTGAGAGAAACAGGATTGACCCTTGCATCTACCAATCCAGCATGACATTTTAATGGTGGAGTCTCCTGCCATACGTACTCATTCAATTTTTGTTGGTGGAACTTATCCCTCTTTCAACTTGGTTAGTTCAAAGGCAACTCCCTCTTCTGCCTGTCTCACAAGCAGAGAAACTATAGCAGCTCCCACACAGGGCTCAGTGCTTAAAGTTTTGGCTTGTCTGATGGTCCAAGACATAGCTTTTCATATGTTCCCCTCAGACCAGCCATAGAAACTGATGATTAGATTACTGTAACCCAATGTGAGGGTTCTGGATCTTGAAAATTGCCATGTATGACATGCTAGTAGTCATTTGATCCCAAATGATTGCAGAGGCACAGAGATATGATGAGTGGTTCTAAAAATGGTTTCATCAGACCATTGGATTTTTATGAACAGTCAAGAAAACAGTCACCACTGGTGATTTGCAGTGAAAGATCTAATTATATAAACCTAATGGAACGCTGTAAACAGAGCTGTATTTTCTCCTTAATCACTTAAACTTGTGTTTAGCTGCTAGAAAACACTACTAGAATAAATGGACTTTTGTAGCCATGGAAACACATGGATCCACTTCTAATTTACCTACAGAGAAAATTTTTGGGTTTTTTTCCTTGAAGTTTTCATTGCAAAAGCAAAGGTACCTTCTGTACACTCTTTCTGTCCCTGACAATCTGTATTGTTAAGACTATGATAGTGGGAAGTCATACATCTCATTTCTCTGTAATTGATTCTTCATAGTTAGCTCTTTGAGGAAGTTTTGTGCCATCTTGCACCATATTTTAACTTATCAAACTGTAGCCTAGGTCCAGCAGAATATTGACGTTTCTGTCTTCTACCTAAGCTTCCTCACTTCCTATTGATTTCACAGACTTTGTAGACCTAAGCTCTGGTGTGTGTGTGCCTGGTCCTTTCACAGCACAAATACATTGAAATGGAATAATATTTAATGAGGTTACAAAATTATTCTTTTCTAATCCTCTGTTCTGAAAGTGCATCCCAGAATATGAATTTCAAACTGTCTTCCATCTCAATGCCCCCCTAGAGTCTGTAGAGTCCCAGTCGAGTTGTTCATGCACCATGAGGACAGTAGGCTCCAGTTCTTTCTTCCATTATTGCACTGCCTTGGGTGAGCAGGAAAACTTGGGGAGAGGCTTCATCAAGATTGAAAACAATAATGGTTTGGAGACAGCAGAGTGTTTCCTCCAAAGCCCCTGAGAAGAAGGCCAGGAGGGGCTGTCCTGTCCCTGGGAGAGATCGTGGTTCAGGCTGATTCTCAAGCACATCCCCATGTGATGTCCCCACATTGCAGGGAAGAAACTTGTGCAACTACAGCCAGTCCTGTTACATTGCTCTCCACACTCTTCCGAAAAGGCTTCTGTTATGTGCCTTGCTGCATGGCACAAGGAAAAGCAGCTCTGGAGGGACTGATTTGCCACTGTACTGCCCTGCATAATATACTACTCTATGCAGGTTGTTGTGGAGCTCTTTCTCATCCTCCCTACAACTCGATAAATAACATTGATAATAGATGAGTTTATTTTTTTATGTTTTTATTTTAAATTCATCAAGTATTTACAGCATATGGAATGTTGGATACAATAAAAATGCTTGCCTATGTATTCCCTTTTTGCTTTCTGTTTTCCAACAGCTTTATAGTGTTTCAACCCTGTAATTCTTGGATTGGCATTTAACATTTCCCAAATATGACATTAATTCAAAACTGAAGGAAAAAAGCAAGCTGCTGTTTTCACATGAGAGAAAGGGAATAATTTTTTTCTCTCATGGTATAAAAGGGAGAGATGATTTTTGACATTTCTAATACTGAAGCAGGAGTGAGCTGAAATTTAAAATTTAGCAGAAAAATTTAGTGATTCAGTGATGAACACTTGATTTTTTGTCTTAAGAACCTTTGGAAACCATGTTTTGTGCATGCACAGTACATTTTTAGCAAAAGCTGTATTATGAGCAAGTCTCACCTAAGCTCCAAGGGGAAAGATAAGGTGTGTTGCTCATGCATGCATGGAAAACTAGCTGTTTCATCAATAATTTATGGAGGGTCCATAAAGTATGCTGCAAGGGTCTCCAAAAGCCCTGCCTTGCTCTTTGGTGTGGGCATGAAGCAGAAACTATGTGTGCAGCAGGCCAGAAGCAGAGAGCTGTGCTGTCACTCAAAAATCAGAGTGCTCTAATGCTGCACTTATTTTTCCATTGAAAACCATGCAGTTTTGAAATGCACTTTTTAAAGGACAGCCCCCACGTACACACTTCACAGTAAAACCTGATCCAGTAAGGCAGAGCCTCAGGGGAGCACTGTTAAAGGCTGCAGTCCTTCAGCCAATGCTCTACAAGAGCCTGTGTCCCTCAGGCAGTGTAATCATGTTCAGCTTTTGATCAACATAGGAGCTGCACCTTGAAAGTCCCTGGGACTTGGAGTGTGGTACTATCTGGAGGCTCTTTGTTTAACTAGTTAATTCTATTAAAACACACTGCAGGATTATTGAGTTTGCAGAGCTTGGTGCCCAAACTTCATGATAGGAACTTTTGTTCTCAGGACCTGCAACTCACAATCAGGTCTGTGAGAGCGTGCTCACTCCTTATGATGCAAATCACACATGAAAAGATAACCTGGATTTCCACCATCTACAACCTTCTTTGCAGCAAATTATAATTTCAGGTCTTACTCTATTTGTTCATTATCTCAGTAAAACCATAATGGCTTTTTCAGGGAAAGCCATGTTGTGGCAACACATGAAGGAAGTGACTAGAGAACAGGATCCCATCCAGGAAGGTTCCTAGTTTGCTTCCTTGCAAAACATTTGCTTTGCCATAGCCATCCTGGCTGTATCTCCACTGATCTGCAGATTTCCCAGTGCACTTTCTTGATATCTTTCTGGAAGGTTGCTCGAGCTGCCAAGCCTGCCTTCCTGAGTGCCTGGGCATAGTCATAGTCTGTCTATTTGCTCCACACACTAAACTGGTGTCTTCCTATTGCAGCTCAAACTGGATTGTTCTTCAGCTGCAGAATGTGCTCATTCTTTCTGTGTATCAGCTTGGAAATTAACAGTTACCATAGTTATATTACTGTTAAGCCATTAAACTTTAGAATAATCATATAATAATATAAGATGCTATTGAAGAGACCCCACGTATACACTAACATTATGAATGCCTCTTCTTGGAGACAGAAAACATAACCCATGAGTAGGTAGATAAGCCACAGTGCCCAACACCAGTTCCTTAAGTTGTTTGCCTTTGTTGTCTACTGTAATTTTCTTTTTCTATGTGGAAATGCTTTCTGGTTTCTAGGATCTTTTCCTAAAACATGCTTTGAAGCCATCAGGAAATACAGTACCCCATCTGGCAGTTGCCAACATGCATTGATTAGTGTTGTCTAAATAGGCTCCAAACCATCAATAACCTATGCTAAGCCTTCTCATATAACATTATCTCTTTCCTTTTTTTCTATGTTAATCCTATTGAAATGGCTAGTCCTTGCAAAGCAGTACAGGTTAGCAAAGTAATTTTAAACTCACCCTCTGTTGCACTTCATCAGACACCAGACAGACTCATACTTTGATTAAAAGCAGCCCCCTTGATCACATTTTTAAGGGATTCCACTTCTCTCCAGAAGGGGAAATAAAAATGAGGCTGAAAAGACAAAATACCTTCTGTGTAGGGTGATTTGAATTGCTTGAGGATCAGAAGTGGAATCACATCTCTCAAAAACAGAATGTTAGTCATAGAGTGTGGCAGATGTCTGTTAGTCACCATTAAATTAGGAGAGTTTACCCACTCTGTTCAATCAATGCAAACATGAGACAGATCAGGTCCCACTTATCTGCAGGGAAAGAAGTCTTTAAGAAGTCAAAATCTGATCATTAAAAGGGGCAATACTGAAAATGTGAGAGGGGAGAGGGAAGAAGATAGATAGACTATTTTCATTAACAAAAATAATTGTTAATCTCAAAAATACATTCTGTTTGACATCTGCTACCCTATAGGAGATAATTTCTTTTTCCAAGCAAAGGCTGAAAGTTCAGTCATCACAAAACAAGTGGATTTTGCTCTTGACAGTAATTGAACAGCTGCAGCACTGAATGAAATGTACAAACCTTTCCCAGCTCTCAGGATTTGGCCCATCAAGTGGTCCTTTCAGGGCATGGCACTGGCTGCTGGCTCAGCACACTTAATTTCTGTTCTGAGATGCACCACTGAAAGCTACCAATTCCAGAAGATGAAGTCTTTAAATAGCTTGTAATGTTGTTAGAAATAGGATATTTGAAAGACATCTGGGAAAAAATGTTTGTGAACCTCCATCAGAAACAGCTTATTTGCATGCCAGTTTTTCTCCAAATATGCAGTCAGGATTTGAAGGAGGAACATTTCCAAAGAGCGTTGTCAAGATAAAAATCAGATTTCTTGGTATTGTGAGATGGAGAAAACTATTAACTGAAATGAATTTTCAGAAGCTCCCTCTATGCAATGCTGAAAATAATTTTACAAAAATGAAAAAATTATACAAATCAGCTTTTATGTCAGATTTATGTTCTCCATTTGGTGTTTTTGTTCTTGTGTAGCTTAGATAGTTTGGTTAAAGACTTACTTTCATTCAGATGTGCATGCCCTGACAAACTTGTTTTCTCATTGTTTTGCAACCTTGTTGCATGTTATGTTGATTACTTTTCAAGGGAAGCTTAAACATCTCTTTAAAAAGCTAGTTCCAACTAAATTAAGAAAAAGTGAGAACATTTTTATGTGATGGAATCCTACTCTGAGCCTTTTTTTTTTGCAGGGAGATGATGTGGTCTGAGCGATATTAAAGCAATGCTAGTGACCAGTTGCAGCAACTCAAGCCAGAGCACTGCTCTTCCCTGTCTGCCATATCATTGCTCCATGGCGGATCACTGAATGAATCACCACTGCAGAGAGCTGACAGCAATGCCTTAGCTATTGCATTGACTTCTTCCTGACAGTACCAGCCTAGAGATTAAATCCAACATATGAGCTATAAAGCCACTGTTTCTTATTGTATTTCAGTTTATTGCAGCACATTGTCCCATGGTGTGGAGCTACTTGCTGCTCACTGGGACTTCATGGCAGTCTGTTCCTCAGACCCTGGAACAATTCCTAGTGGCTTTGCTTAGGGATTACTCTTCTGAAATCATCAGAGATTGCTTGTAGAGATCAGCTCTGTTTTTGTACTCATTCTGTCACTGGTCAGACACTCAAGATGAGTTTTTTCTGGAGATTTAATGCTGGTTTTCCATCACAGCATCATCCAGCTACCAGAACCCTACAAAAATTGTGCAGAGTTTATTGGCTGGGATTCAAACAAGAACCTATTCTTATATTAGAGTGTCAGCCTTCCCCGTTGCCTGCTTTCTCAAAAAAAGTTACAAGAAAACATAACTTTTTACATGTTCTTTTATATCTGTATATATAAATTCTGCTAGATGAGCACTGCTTTACTGAGATTGGGTTTTTTTTGGCAAAGCTGTGTATGCTGAAAACAGCAAAATATTCACGGAAATTCAGCTACCACTGTAAATCTGTCAGTGTTTCATGTGTCATGTCCTAGTCTGCTTAATTACATGAAGTAAATGAAAAATCACAGTGGGTAAAGGCACCGTGTCTTCACTAAATTCTGGAGGGACATTGATATTTTTCAGATACTTAATGATTACTTCTTCAAAGTCACTCTATAACACGGAGTCTAGTAGAAAAGAAAGGGAAATAAAAATCCTACTGAACACCAGTTTAGTTATTGAAGCTTAAAATAGATATTATGCAAAGTATTCTACCTGCTTGCTGTCAAACCATTCATTTGTACACTGCAGTGCCCACTTAACTTTGCCTCACTGAAGGCATCTGCCTTTTTAAAGCACTTCATGTGTAAGATTAGTCCCAGGAGGAGATTGCACAAATAACATGAGGAAATACAGTGTTATTCTCCTGATTTGCACAGCACCTTCATCTTTCTTCATCTTCTCCATTTTATACAACTCTGGCTTTTTCCTTTGGGAAGTCTGCTATCACAGATCAGTATTTCCTTTGCTGCCTGTAGGCACAATGGTTCCCTGCATTTCCCTTACACACAGCCCTCAATTGGTCTGTCTCCCATTTGGCCCACCTGTCTCATCAGGACGAGCAGGGCTTTTTGTCACGGATTTAATCAGCATATTTGATTTTAAGAGTCTTCTCCTGAAGTGACTCATTGTTTCTGTTTGGTTTTGGGTTGATGTTTTTTTTTATTTTTAAATCCTCTTCTCCTCCATGCTCAAAATATAGAAAAGAAATTACAAATTAATATCACTTCCTGCTATCTGTTTGGGGATTAATGAGGTATTAGTAACTGACTGACTTATCTCACACAGAAATATCTTGTGGTTTTTTGGATTTATAGAAATTACTCTTAAAAAAATGGTTTCACTGCCTGATTCCTCCCCTGGTCATCCTTATTAGTGAATTACTACAATTGCAGAGCATTCTCTTCTGAGTACAATTCCTTACCCATTAAAGACAGAAAATTATGCTGCTCTGTAAACGCAGACTTCCTTCACAAGCTGTACTGTGTAATGGCTTACCCTTCTCATAGGCATGGACTGGACAGTCCCTGAAGCTTCTCTCGTTCCTCCATCCCTGGGTGAATCTGTACCTGCCATTCCTGGGACTCTCTTTTCCTATGTTTCCTACATAACCCATGTCACTGCCTTCCAGAAAGAAGGCAAAATCTACTTCACAGTTTCTTCCCATCCTCAGTTGGAGTCTGCTCTGACCTTTGTCTTCTTCAGGAGAACTTCTCAACTGCTTTTGTATCCCAGATATCTTAAACTGCTTCAGCACCTTTCAGCAAGATGCTACCTCAGGAAGACACTGGTAGTGTTATAACCCCCTTGCAAAGACAATTAGTCTTAGCAGTACTTAAAGACTGGTATGTAAATTACATTTCTATGGAGTCTTGAACTTCTTAGTAAAGTAGGCATTTGCTGCAGGCAGCTGCAGTACAAGTCAAACCAATTTATTTAGTGTAGATTAATAATTTGATACAATTATTTTCCAAGGACACTTACTGGGGTTATTTTTGAATGTTTAGTCATTTCATAGCCTTAAATGTACTGAATGATGAAAGTAGCTGGATTTATACTTTCAAGTAATCTTTGCTTAATTTCAACTCCTTTTTTTCCAAGCAGAGACTCTACAAAGATGAGCAGAGGTCAAATCATCAGCTGTTGGCTGTAACGCTGTCCCCTTTCTTCTAGTTCAGTGAACTCAAATCCCATAAATCTCCTTGATCTTGAAATACACAAAAGCACACTGAAAGCTAAAAGAAAAACCTGAGCATTTAGCAGTCTCAGAAACGTGTTTCCAAATACATATTCTTCAAGATTCATCTTACAAAGCTTGTTAAACAGGTGTGTTCAGTACTTTTGTCTGCTGGTTTAAGCAAAGAGATGTTGATTCCACTGAGAGAACATAAAAAATAAAGACTACTGACAAAATAGCTGACTGTATATATGTACTTCTTTATTAATAAAGACATATTTCTGAATTTCTATAATTGGAAAATCATAGAATCACAGAATTGGTAAGATTGGAAGGGACCTCTGGAGATCATCCAGTCCAACCCTCCTACCAAGGCAGGGTCATCTAGAGCAAGTGACAAGGAATGTGTTCAGAACATGACTCCAGACAGAGAGACTCCACAATCATCCTGAGCAGCCTGTTGCAGTTTTCTGCCACCCTCAGTGTGAAGTTCTTCCTCATTTTGAGGTGAAATTTCCTGTGTTTTAGTTTATGGCCGTTGCTCCTCATCCTGTTGCTGGGCACCACAGAAAAGAATCTGGCACCAGTGTATTCGTGTATTAAGGACAGTCTGTCTACTCCTTCATCACATGAACATCTTATATTTATAATTTGCTATGTCAACAAATGGTTGCTTGTTCATGAGGATATGTGTTTGCAGCGGGTACTGAGATCAGTCAATAGGTTAGGCCAGATAATCTGAGGTGGGAACTGTGATTCAGTAATATGCAACCCTATTGGTCTTAACCTGGTGTAACTTATACATTGATCATGTCAGTTTGCAGTTTTTCTGCTCCTCCACCCTGTGCATGGATGGGGAAGCAGAACAAAATCGAAGACTCACAGATTCACAGCCTGAATCCCATGAGACAGTGACAAGATCCACCTTATCTGTGCCCCTTTTTCCTTCACAAAGGCTCTGCCACGTTCTTTCAGAAAGGCACTTCATACACAGCAGAGAGGCAGCTGCTGGCTGGATGGGTTGTTCTTGCAGTGACAGCCCTCTTGGAGTGACTGGATGTCTGCCCATCACATTAATTAACAGCTCTGTGCTGTCACTGGGTGATGGGCATGTCAGGCTTCTTGATGGAGAGTGCCAGATGCCGTGCTCAGATGCCACATGAACATCCTGTCACAAGACAGATGTTGGGCCACATTATTTTGTCCTCCATCAGTAGCATACCACTCTGCCATGCGCATGGAGCCTTCTCTCCATGAAGGCTTTTCTGGGCAGGATTTCAGATGTCTCCCTAACTATCTTACTTTTCCTGCATTAACTCAGAAGCAAAACTTATCCCCTTGATCAATGCTGAATGCAGAGTGCACCCATCCATCTCTTCTTTCTTTCTTTCTTTCTCCTATTTCTGTTTTCATATTGATCTCTGCTACCACAAGAAAGTCTGTGAGGTGTAAGTATGATATTATGAGGCTGGAAGTTGCAGTGACATTTCTTCATCCCTGAAGGCATTCTCAGCAATCTGCAAATGCTAAAAAAGGATGATGCCTTAGGAAAATCAGTTGATGTTTCAGTTCAGGTTATGACATACACACTAAAAGTATAAGGCTTACCATGATGTTTTCAGGACAAATCAATACCCAGAAATTCTTGTGAAAGAGGTGGAGGATATGAGACGTTTACAGTGGGAATGGTGACCTGCTGCAGAGGAAGGAAAAAAGAAAACTGGTCAGACCCAGCAAGAGGGAAGGAAAGAGAATGATAATGATAATGCTTAGAAAATTTCACACTCTTCACAGCATGCTGTGGTAATGAATTCCACAATTTAAGAACAGCTTGTGAAGTATTTCTTTTGTTTTTAATCTGTCACAAGATTAGTTCATTTGATGTCCCCCAGTTCTTGTACTGTGAGAAATAGCCAACAATCATTCCTCATTCATTTTTCTCTGTGGCATTCATGAATTTATAGATATAGATGATTTTTAAATATTATTTTTTCATTATTTTGTACTTTTTCTAGTTTTACCGTATCCTCTTAAACACTGATTAATCAAAATTTCATGAAGCTTTTCTAGGTGTGACTTGCAGACTTTGGCAGTGACTTGTTGATGTTTAATATTTTTCTACTCCTTTCTTACTAGATTTTAGCCTTCTTTTTTCCTATTTCATGGATGCTGAATAGTGAACTGATGTTTTCTGAAATTAGAAAAAAATCCAGTTTTTCTTTCATGGATAATAGTTGCTGATTAAAACATAATGAGATGCAGTACTTCAGAACTGAGGTGATTTAATCCAACACAAAACCAGACAAAAGTATAAAAAGGAAACAAGGATATAAACATTCATAGGAAGATTAATAGCACAGGCTTTTGCTTCCTCAGTCTATCTTCAGAAAGAACAGGTAGCCAGATGAGAGGAAGCTACAGAGAACCAAGTTGCAGTGGAAGGTAAGAGATGACAAAGATGTGGACCTAACAACGTCTCTTTTCACAACTGGATGAAGTAGACATTATCAGCGAGGAATAATAACATTTACTGTAATTCTTGATGGGGACAGAAAATAAAATGCCACAATGGCAAAAATGATGGCATTTCACTAGAGACAGGAGGAGATGAAAAGATGAGAGAAGAAATGATGTGGCTGTTTAGCACGCAACTGCACCAGGTAGCAGTTGCCAGAGGGGCCCAGATGCAGCCTAGGAAGGTGGGGGAAGCAAGGGGTGAATGTCAGCAGGTCGTAGGATAAACACCCTCATTTTGATTATTGTGCTGCTGCCCGTACCAAGCACACAGTACCACTAATGATGAGTGCAAAACCAGAAGACAAGTCCCAATTTTCTTTTCTGTTGTTTTTTAAGTTGTTAAAAAATGAAAATAATTATTTGGATTAAAATTTCCCCTGTGTTTATTGACAGTAAGGTTCTTTACATGTAATGTAGTTTCTCTTTTAATGAATTGCATAAGAATTTAGAGCCATTATTGCCTTAAGAGGCTTCCAGCAGTTCTGTCGTAGAATATTTCATGGGAAAATTTATGTGCTTCAAGCATTATTACTCTTTATTGTACTTAGGGGATTATGGTGCACACATGTTTTCTTTATGTTATCTGAATAGTGCAATCATTTCAGTACCTTACAAGGAGATGACCATTAGTCAAAGTGATTTTTATACTTCTCTGTTCACCCTAAGAAAGTCTAAATTCACCTGTTTTATCCTGATTGCTTCAGTAAAAATTTCTCTGTATTTAGTTATGTATTTTAATTTTCTCATTTTTATTTTTAATTGACTAATTGATTTGGCTTCAGTTAGTTGGTCTTGGTTACTTTGAGGTCTAAGGAAAAAGAAATAAATCTTGAAAACCTGAAGAAAAATGAACAGTATCATGGAAATAAATGTCTTTTTTTTCCAGCTATCTTTGCTTTAAAATAGTTGTTTAGCATAATGTGGTAATTTCCAGAATGGTTAAGTCAGTGAATTACAAAAGAAATATTCAGGAAATGTGAAAAATGTACTCATTATCAAACTTAAAAAGTATATTAAAAGCAGACCTAAATGGGGGAAAGAAGCTAGCACTGCAGAAAATAATAGCATCTTTGGAAACCAGTTTCTTCTGTCCCCATATATAAACAGGTCAGAGTCAAAAGAGGCAGCTTCTTCCAAACAAAAGCAAACACCACACTGTCATCCAGAAAAAATGCAGAATTACAGCATGTTTCCCCAGGGTTTGGAGAGTATCTAACTTGTCCCACTGCTTCACTAAAGGTCTCACATGGAGATAGATAATGAATGGCCCTTACAGTCCTCTGGTGTTGTCCCCTGGGCTCCACAGACTGAAAATCTTACAAGAGGGAAACCTATTGTTTCTTGTTTGCAATTTTTCCCTTTCCCTCTGGTGAGAAGAACAAAGACAAGTCAGTGGATCTTGTCCCTAGGCACTGATAAATATTAGTCTGAACCAAAGTAGCGGTCCATTTGGCTGGCCTTGGCTGGGAGATTCTCCTCAGGCTTCAGCAGAACTCGATGCAGGACAGGTGGACCTGGCTGGTGTGTGCTCAGCTCTGACAGTCCTGAGGCCACACCATCCACCCAAAAGAGATGTTGGGTACTGGCAAAAGCATCCAGCAAGCCTGGGTATTTCTGCCCCTTGTTTGGAGTGCCCTGTCATGCTACCAGATGGGACATGTTCAGGCCATCATGTATATATATGTCCATGCTGCATGAGTGACCCAGAAACCTGGCTGGCTTCCATGTTTAACTGATGTTATAGACAAAAGTTTCTGATACCTTGGAGCACCAGTCGCATGCACACTATTACTAATGGCAGTGGAACAGCATAAAAATTCTGCCTCCATCTCCCCCAGTGCAAGGGGTCAAACTGGTCAGACCAAGAGGCTGTGACCACTTACAGAAGCCCCCCTGCATGAACTGAGACCCTGGACAAATTACGAAGTCTCTTGGGCCTCCATGAATTGGAGCGCATAAAACAAGATACTTGGGAAAATCTGAAGTTCAAGGCTTTCTTTTTCATAAGACAGTTCTTCTTCCACTACACTTGTTATATTAATCATGCCTTGATTACTTTTACAATCACCTCTTGCTCAATAACCTTGTCTCGTATTCTGATTTTGGTCATATTCTAAGGCAACTAAAAGCTAGTGGCTGCTGTTCCAGGAACTCACAACCCTAATTGCTGTCCCTGACAGTAAGGAGTTTGCCTTTCTTTTCTGCGTGGATTCACTTGGAAATCACAGCACACTTACATAAAATAGTTATTACCTTCAAAAGAGTAGATCTCTCAAGTAGTTATGTCAAAGATTTAATCAGTGTAAGAAATCAAATCATCTTGAGTTGCTCTTCAGTGTGGCAAAAGTTTCTTCTAGACCCATGCAGGAAAAAATGTCAAATCAGACAAGAGTTGTATTAATTTTATTTGGCAGTTCTTTGTAGAATATAAGGAGGTAGACTTCTGGTCTGTATTTACTTTATTGAAAGGAGTAGAAAGCTTGTCATAGATCAAAGTCTTCCAGCTGATCTTTTGGGAAGGCACCACTCCTTCCTCTGGGTCTATGGAGCTGAGCATACAAGTAAGAATAAACCATATCTAATAATTATTTGTGATTACTTTCAGTATTCATCTGTTTGCATGGCATAAACTAAACTTTCAGTGGTCATCAGACAGTTAGCTAAATGTTATTTAAAAATGCCTGCTGGAAACACAACTGCCAAATTATCTATGTACCCATTTCCTATAAAAATGTGATTTCCCCCTTCCCATATTTCACAGAAACATGCCAATTTATTTCCCATCTTCAAAGGGGAACAGCCGTAAATAGCTTGGGTTTGTCTTGTTATGAGAATTTAATTTAGATTGCATTGTTTTTATTCACATAATTTGGACTCATATTAAAATATTAATACTATGTTACATAGAATGTTATATTTATAAGTACATTTGCTAAATATATTTATATTTTATGTTTAGATTTTATTAAATATTTCAGTAGAATCAGAATAAAGTATTTAACATTTAAATTCATTTAAATTCAGAATTTAAGTTTTAATTATTTTAAATTAATTAAATTTTTTGATACAAAATACAATCTCTTTTTGCAACTTTTTATAACCCACCAAAAGATACTGAAGATCTGGCCAAATTTTTGTCATTCATCCTTTCCACAGCTATTGGGAACTTGCTGCAAAACTGCTTCTTCTGAAATAAGTCTTTACATTTAGAACTGTCACTTGCTGAGGAGCTCCTGCCTGTGGCACAGAGGCCCCTTTTAGGCTGAAGCCACATATGGTAACAAAAACTGTTAGTATTTTTTCATAATTTGTTCATTACAAATCTCTTTGACTCACATGTCTGTCAGTTTGGAGACTGGGTTCAGACACAACTAATAGTAAAGAAAAGTACAATCCTATATCCCTATAACTTTTCTCTATCCAATACTGACAATGTTTTCCAGATTCCAGAAGTTGTGCCACAGAATGAAAT
This sequence comes from Sakesphorus luctuosus, assembly GCA_013396695.1. Taxonomy (NCBI): domain Eukaryota; kingdom Metazoa; phylum Chordata; class Aves; order Passeriformes; family Thamnophilidae; genus Sakesphorus; species Sakesphorus luctuosus. The sequence goes on along the minus strand of VWZD01002814.1, from coordinate 433,095 downwards.
ATCAGATTTCCAGTCCCTGTACCCCCTACACCATCTCTGCTAGTCCAGCTACTTTTAAAATTACTTCCATTTTATTCAATATCAGATTTGACTGCAACTAGACCCTTTCTTTCCTATTCATTTCTATGCCTATAATTGAAAATCAGAACTCACTTCTTTGTTCAACTCCAAGAATGCTGAAGCCTGAAAGAACGGAAATTGCACTGCAAAGAAATTTCTGTATATAGTCACCTTATTTAACAGGGAATCAGCTTTTTAATAATCCATAGTGTCATTAGAGAATTAGAGAGCAAGGAAAATCTAAAAAGCAAACAAAAATTATAAAGACCTATTACCAAAATGAAACAAACTAATGCACCCTAAGATGAATGATGCTTACTTAAAATGATATCTTATTGAATCAGGCAGAACTTGACCTATATTGGAAACAGAAGAAATTATAGCAATTATGCTGGGATAATGTCAGAAAGCAGTTTGGCTGCGTTATTAAGCTTGAATGAATCAGCTGCCACTATAAAATGCATTGCCAAACAGACAAGGACAGCAACAAATTATACAAAGGAAAGTAGGGAAATTGAGAGGCCATTTTGCCACTGCACTGTCAGTGTGCAAGCATTCATCAACTGTCTTGCTGTGGACAGTCCGGCGAGGTGGGGAAATCCCTGTACTCAGAAAACCAAATCAAGCCTTGGCACAAGGACAGCGAGGAAGGATTGTATCTGATCACGTTGAAACCCAGGAGGCAGCTTGTCAATCAATACATTTAACAGGAAAGATCAAGGTCCTTCGAGAAGAGGCAAGTCCTTTTCACCTGCAGGGATGGTCTTGTGTTATGCGTGTTTGCCATCTTGCTGTTTCTAACAAGGCAAACAGTTGAATGCAGCCATTGTTTGTTAAAGATGCTGAGAGGACAAATTTACAAATACAGTCATAACACAAAATTTAGTCCCATAAAGTGCCAGGGTGAAAAGGGCAATTACAAATAAAGATTAATTCAGTCTTGGTTATGGCTTTCTTGCCTCTGCAATACTAGTGGGGCTGCTTGGCTGTGACTAGTTTTTAAGCCAATAGAAATGAATACTCCCTTGCAGTCCCTGGAAGGACTGTAATTTATGCTTTTCATATATGTGTCTGAATTTCAAAAGTTAACTTACTCAGAACCAAGAGATCCTAAATCAATAAAGAATGATGGAAGAACATACCCCAGGTCACCCTGTGCTTCTAGAAGACAGAATAACTACTTCATGGTGAATTTAATGTTCCAATGTGCACAAGGGAGTGGAAGTGACCTGGTGCTACCTTGGAACAGAAGATGGTTGAATGACACAAACTGATCTTCTAAATGCCAAGATGAGGCTGTGAATCAACATAAAAAACCAACCTGGTTTTAATGGATTATATTTATTCAGTGAGAGGTCTTCAGGAGGTACTATATGTTATAACCACAGATGTTAATATTTAGGAGTAGAACTTGAGGGTAGTCTTGAAGCTTTCAATTGCAGAAATTTCTCTAGTGCTAATTTTTGCTGGAGGGTTGAGAATTCACATTGGAATTTTTAGACCTTTATTGTGTTTTCATAAGCTACAGGCCCATTCCCTTCTGTTGGTGAGTCTCTCATGGGCTTGATTCACCATCTGTAATTTCCTTACCGTGCTGAACTTTAAGACATTGCTTTCTTTCACAACTTAATCAGGATCTTTTGAAAAAAAAACAACAATGCAAATATTAGTCAGTGTTTTAAAACTAACTTCTGTGCTAAATGTAGACATATTCACTCAGGCTTTTATTAGGAAAAATCAAGCAAATGGAGGAATATCATTTTTCTATAGACCAAGAAGTGAAATCTGGAGTTTGGTGGGTCTTGGGGTTGGGGATTTTTGGTGTTTTAAGAAAGAAATGTAGGAAAATTAATTTGTGTCAATTTTTGCTTCAAAATCTTTGAAATATTTCCATTCAACTTTCACGACTATCTTACTCAAACCATGGATAGAGTTTCAATATAGGGAAATTCTCTAAACATAAGAGAAATACGCTGTAATTAGAAAAACTGGTTTGTGGAAATTTTTTTAATCACTTTGAAATTTTTTGATGGTAAAAAGAAATGTCAGAAGTGACACTTTCCTGTAAAAGGTTTTAGCTTGAATGCTTCAGCATTATTCCTTAGGAAACCAGATTGCTGGAAATTACCTTGATGCTCCAAAGGTTCATTCAAAACTGATGATTATGCTTCACAGTTATCACTGTAACTCTTTGATGCAAAAGAGTTAACATCTTCAACCAAGAGTAAATTTGGCCTCAGAACTCTTTAGATGAGTTTACTTCCATGTAGTTCCCTATCTAAATGAATACATTTTCATTGTTAAAAAGCTCTAAGGAACTCCATAATATGTTAGAAGCACATTTTTCTTAATTCAAACAAGCACAATTCAGATCAACTAATTTGGGTGTGGGGAGGTGTTGAAATCTGGTTTCTCAGTCTCATCCTAATCTGACTTCTTGATTTTAAACAAATTTTTTCTGGCTCTCTGACTCTTTCAGCTGTATGTAATTTAAGATAAATCAATTTGGAAGTTAGATGCATGAATTACTCAGCAGTGGCCAGAAAAGAACTTGCCTTTTTGTACTGAGTTGAGTCCAGATGTCTCTTTTAAGTGCTAAACTATTAATTCTACGTGGAGGTTTATTAGATCAGTTTTTAGAAAATACTAGTAGTTTTCAGTGGAAACATTCTAATTAAAAAACCCTGAGTTTTTAAATGATTTTAGGTTGATCCAAATTTGAACTGATCAGGCACTCCGCTCTGTGAAATACTAGACATGAAGGTTATCCCTCTTTTGATGCAAAATGTCCCTGGGATCACAGCAGCATGCAGGAAGATGAATAGTTAGGAACTTGCCCTCTGGAGGGGTGGGAGGCACTTGGGAATCACAGCCAGAGCTGCTTCTTCCACTGACTCTGGCGTGTTCAGAATCCCCTTCTTGTTTGTAAAACCAGAAATGCAGCATGATTTTTCTGCTCCTTGGGTAACTTCTGAGGTTAGTTTCTGTACATTTACTAAACATTTAGAGTTCCCTGGTGGAGGGACTGCTATAGCTCAATGTTTTAGAAAAACCATAGAGAAGGGTTGCTGCAAGGTAACGTAATCTTCAACAAGGGCAGTATTTTAAGAAAAAAAATTCATGAATATTTTTGATCTCAAATCAAGAAGAAAACTCTTTTAATTTAGCACTTCAGTGGGCTTTACAGGTAGTATTTTTCTAGATAATATATCCCAAAGTGGAATATTTGAAACTCATTAAGCAGAACTTTTCCTGTATTTATTTTTTTGTTCATTTTTGAAAGGTACACATGTGACATACTATAAAGTGTTAAGTCAAAGCCGCAGTGGAAGTTGTAGTCTGAGATACTCTCTAGTGCTTTACTCAAATATGTGTGGCACAGGGGGTTTTCCATATCCTGTAAGCAAACAGACCAGTGTTGTCCTTGGGTTACAATGAAATTAGTTTTATCAGCTGCAGATGTGACCTGCTGTTTTGGATTATATGCTAGTAAGGAGAGTGAGCTCTGCATCTCTGATTGCACACCCTTAATGTTCCTTACCAATGGCTTATTTGGCTGCCTTCCTGTCTACACTCAAAATACTTGTTAAAGCGCCAAAGTCACCCAATGGAAAGCAAGCAAAAAGGATGTCCTTCAGTCATTTTTAAGATTAGAAATCTCTTCCTCCCTTCAAAATCCACACAGAGGCAAAACTGATTTTACCTCAGTTTGATATTAGGCATATTTGATGTGCCTGTCAAAAGTACCTGTCTTGTTGCATTATTTTGCTCCTTCAGTTTCACCCTTAACTCTGCATGTTTGAAAAGAACATGGATGAAAAACTCACTTCACTAGGTCTTCTAAATTCTTTGCTTCTAAGCTATTTTGAGGACTGTAAGTTGGTAAATAAAACCAATCATGCTGACCTATGGACCAATGTTTTTTCATTAGGAGAACAAAGAAAAGATGTTCACACCAGCAGCCTCTGAAAAAACCACCCCTGCTACAACTGTTTGGCATCTCTCTGAAAAAACACTGATATAGTGAATGGATGAAAGGCATTACAGCATAAGATGCACACCAGGCGGATTTGTATTGCATAACTTGAAGCTATTTGTCCATAATTTCCTGTATGACAGAGATAGTACTGGAAAATATTAGGAATAGTATGATGTTTGTCTCCTGTAATACAGTCAGCTTAGACATTTCAGCTTCAAGCAAGGATTCAGAGATCACTGTTGCTCCCCATCAGTCTGCTGACCTAATATGATTTATGCTTGGGTTCAGCTCAAGTGCTGATCCCAAGAACGAGCACTCTCCTGTTAGGGCTATGCATGAGCAATACAGCACGTAACCAGAAGCTTGGGGAAACAGTAGCTTGGGCAATGGCTGAAAATATGTGTGTTTGTTGGTGGAGCTGTTAGTCCCAATGTCAATAGTGGTCCCAACATCTGCCCTGACAAGTTTGCTATTGAAAGCTGGGCAAGGCACTTTCAAAAGTAACACCAGGGGTTTGTGTTTCCAGGTACACAGAGAAGCCTAGATCCTGCATCAAGTTCGGTGCCAGTGACAGTGTGAGCTCCTAAAGCATTAAAAGGCTCTGGCACAGGCTCTCAGCCAGCCTCGGGGACAAGTACGGACCTATTCAGGGTGCTGTTCTATCTCTCAGCCTTTTCCTCCCCATCTGCTCCACATGAATGTGTCCAGAGCATCAAACCAAGCAGCAGTGTTTTCCTTCCCCGAGTCAGATGATGACAGTTTTCACCCCTCAGTGGCCTTCGTGGGAGCAGGAGCACACCTACATTTTCAACAGATACCAGAAAAATACATGAGAAATATCCCATGAGGACAGTTTGGAATACTTGTCAGTATATAGGAACAACAATAATGAATGAGATATAGTTTCCAAAATCTGGGGGTTTTTTCCTTTATTACATGGATAGCATTTGTTCCTAGTCCCTTGTACTCTTAGGAGTTGTTGCTGTAGAAACATTAATATCAAAGGTAAATACTAGAGAAAAATGTTGCACAATATTCCTGAGTGCAGCAACTAAGGTGGAGAGAAAGGGGCTTTTACACTCTTCAGCAACTGTTTCCCTGCTGCTGAAGTGGCCATGGGCAAGTTCAGTCTCCCACATAACTCAGAGCAGTGCATGGGCTGCCCTACCTTTCTCTTTCTTTGAATCATCCCTCTTCTCAGGTGGACACCATTCCCTCACCAACCAACCCTGGCAGAGGCATCCTTCTCTGACAGCACTGCCCTGGCCATCACTAGGGGAATAGCACAGTTCCCTCCAGCCCAAAGGCCCCTGCTGAGCTGCACTGGCTGCAGCCCTCGGAATGCCATTACTGCCCTGTCTGTCATGTTGCTATTAGTGTGACTGAGAGGAACGACTCCAGCCAGTAAAAGGCATTAGCAGAGGTCATTAATGAAAGGTTTTGGGTATTCTTAGAAAATCGCAGCATTAGTGGGATGATTTGAAATATTTATTAACGTGGGGAATTATGTCAGTTTGCAGATTTCTCTCATTACCCTACTTTTTTTTAAGCTTGTTGCAAGGCTACCAAGCAGGCCTGTGAGGAATCCAGCAGTGGTCTCTTCAATCACAGAAAGTGCTTTTAGAAAACATTATGGTAATGCTTAGCACTAAATGCTGTCTGTTCCTGAAAAAAAGGAAAAATCACCACGAAGAAAACAAGAAAGTAGCACAAAGAGAAGAGTGTTCGCTGCAGGAAATGTGCTTCTTTGCTCCATCTGTGAATGTTTTTTGAATTCAAAATCAAGATGGCTTTGAGCAACAAAAGTCAGATGGCAATGGTCCCCAGGCTTGAACACAGGTAAGGGACTGGACAAACAAGGCAAAATCATTGTTTTCATCAGATTTCCTTTTGCTCACCAGGGGTGTTTAAAAACAAATCATGCAAGCATGGTTAAGGAACTCGTGTTTGGGGCAAATTTTGGCTTAGTTTTTAAAATAAATAGGTAATTTTCATTTGGAGGTCCTTTGTAGATGCTGATGAGTGGATGTCACAAAATTTGAATCCTTGCTATAGAGACAGTAAACTGGTTTTCAAATACTTTTCCTAGCTACTTTATTTTGCATCATTTGGAGATATGTCACTCTCTATAGATGCTAATGATGCTTGCCTACAGCTGTAGGCTGGAAAAGTAGAGAAAATATACAGAATCAAGTTAGAGGAGGGGCTTTCAATCTGTGTTCTAAAGGCTTTCAATCTATGTAGGATCTGACTCATGTAGGAGAACAGCTACCAGAAAAATCATCTTTGAGACTTAAGCCCACTCACATCTCCACCTGAGCACTAGCACCCACTCAAAGTGAGTCTGAGCACTGATGGGTGAGCATACTTGTTTAAATTGTTTTTGCAGCAATGGAGAGGTTGTTGAAGTTAACTGATGAAACGAAAAATTATGATAGCCCTCAAAATGGTGAGAAGAATGTAGGTGATTGGCATGAACAGGCAAAAAGAGCATTTGTCATTCGTGTACGATGCCAGGCAGAAGTTTCTGTGTGGGTGTGTAGCTTTGCATATGTTTGTTGTGGTTGACTTAGCTTAAGTCAATAATTCTGCTGAGATAAGTACCTGGAATGCCAGAGGCAAATCAATGAAGGAAAATGCAGGTATTCAAACTTCTCCAGAATCAAAATAAATCCCCAGTGTAATACCTGCACAGTTACAATCTCAAAAGAAATCAGTAGTTAGCTTTGAACAGAATTTGACACACTGAAAACCCACCAAACTGTAAGAATTTGTTGCATGATAAAGACAATCAAAGGATTTGGATGTTATTGGTTTTTTTAACAATCAGCTTTATGATTAATCATTTACCTACCCTGAATCTGAAAAAAAACCAAGGGTAATAGGGAGTGAAGAGAGATATAAATAATTCTATAAGCTTGGACTTCAGGATATTCTCCCTTAAACCCATCACATTCTGTTTATCATTGGAGGAACACATTGAAGAAGGAAGCAATAACAACAACTGTGATATTAAAAAATTTAAATTAAGGAACACAGACCCTATAACCTATATTGGCTATTTGAATCATTAAAGGAAATCTGAGGGGCTCAAAGCCAGAGAGAAAATGCAGACTCAGGATTCTACCATGCAAATCTCGTACTATGTGGTACTTTCCCACTAATGCAAGGGAAAGCATTTCATTATTGATAAGCTGTTAGTAGCTGGAGTCAAGACAAGGACTAAATTAACATGCATGTTTTCCATGCACATTCCAAAATTAGACCAAAACAAATAGAAGGTGACTTTAAAATCTAAATTTCAGTCACTGTTTACAAATCTGCATATGTAACATATGTGTGTTTTGGTCAGCCACCCTTTTCATTAAAAAACAAACAGAGTTACTAAGATTTCTTCCCAAAGTTATGTGTAATTATCTACAGAGGTGCAGAAGCTTCACACTATTCTCTCATTCATTCAATCAGGATTCCTCATGTGATTAAGGGCTCATTGGCAGGAATAAAGATTAATAAAGAAAAGATTTTCATGCTATTGACAGATTGATTTTATTCTTGTACAGTTTATTAAAACTATCACATACCTGAAAATGGAGAATGGTTGTCTAGGTTTCATTAGATATGTATGTAAGATGGTTAGTGCATGTCCCTGAAGTGGAAGAATATCACTTTGGGAAGAAATTTCTAGAGAAATTATTCCTTTGTATAAATGTAAAATGTATTTCTTCATTTTTGCCATCATTATTATTATTACCTTTGTTCTTCTTTTTGTTATTGTTAATGAAAATGCTCTCCAGGGTATTTCCTACTGGAGTATTCATGAACAAGAAAACTATTACACTTTCATCCTTTTTTTTTTAATTACACTTTTTATCCTGCTATCCCACTGCAAATTTTGATCTTTTACAGTATAGGAGGAATTAAGGAGTTTTTTGATGCTAAATAGATTAGTCATAGGGTGCCTTGCTTTCATATTAAAGAGAATGCTGAGACACAGCAGTGTGGCATATGCAGAGGGAAAGTGAAGCTCACCACTTCCTTCAGGGTCCTCTGGATATTGGCTCCTATGACTCTCTACAGCTGCAAATGTGAGAGATTTCTCTTTTCTTCAATTAAAACTTTTGTTTTATTCTTTATTAAAAAAATATTTCAAAACTCCTGCAGTCCTTCTGCACAACATCCCATGGCCTTAGGAAGACCTCTCCTCCAAGTGGTCTCTGGGAACAACACTAAATGGAGTTCAAATGAAATTCATATTAAACACCTATAACTTTTGGTAAAAAATTATGCCTTCCCCAGAACTTTGAAATGCTACAGAAAGCACATCAACGCATCTGAAAAATTGTACATTTCCACCTTTTAAAGGTCTAGACAACAAATAATCCCCCAAAATTAATTATTTCTGAAGCCATAAATTGGGGCAATGCCATTTTAAGAACCTGTCAGCAGTTGCAAAGATGAAACTGGTGCCTGACAAGCTTGATTTTTATGCTGAGGAATGTGTGTAGCTCTGTCTAAAGACAGTTGGTGTCTGTCTTGCCTTCAACAGCTTTTCATGCATGACCAGTGAGGCACTGGTGGCATGGCAGGCCATGGTTCCCAGAACTCCAGCAAGTCAAAAGAGACTTACAGATGTGCTAATGGAATAAAACTGCAGTTGAGATGAGAGGAAAATACAGTGAAAAATGAGGACAGGTTGTAAGCCTTCAGAAACTAATTGGCACCACAGCCAGCTTCATTCACTAAGGCATGGTCACAAAACCAAATTACTTTCTCTTCATGAAAATACTGAGGGTTTTTTAATACTGTTTTGTGCTTTCATCCCTTTTCTTGTTTTTCCTCTGCAGTTTTATTCTTTCCTTCTATCTGATCATTGACCTTCTGTTCCCCCTTTTCTCTCTTAGCTCTAGCATTTTTGCCTTCCTCTGCCCTCAAACAAACATTTAAACTCAACAGTTATTTCCCTTCTCCCTTTAAATAGTCCCTTGGTTATCCCGTTTGAAACACCCTTTTTCCCTCTGCTAGTTTGGCTCCCTCACCTTCTGCCTTCTCCACTGACTCACACCCAGGCAAACACAAAGTTACTATTTTTCTTTCTCTTTTACCTGGAAAACATAAATGTGTGGGCAATGAGTGGGAGTGAAAGAGTATTCCCAGAATGGGTGTCTTCAACTATAAAATTCCTAGTGAAAACAGATCATCAAACATGTTGGGATAAAGGCAGATAAGTTAGCAAGGAGGTTTATGAAGGTCTTTTTACTAATCTGGAAAGCTGGGGACAAATATGTCCAAGACAAAGGTTTTGCATTGAAATACAACTAACTTTTCAAGTGTCTAACTTTTCAAGTGAAAAGTTTTCTGTGAGTTTACAACAGTCTGAGAAGCAGACACACATGCACACACTGTACTCTCTCTGACATGGAAATTTTCCTTTTATTTTGTTATCTGAAATCTTAATTAACGTCATCCAAATTGAAAGAGTTTTTGGCTCTGTGCATGGCATAACAAAAGTCACCACTAGCACAACACTGCAACACATCCTAATGAACTCTGTCTTGTCATGCAGCAAAAAACCATTCCCTTGGTAGTAAACCAGTTACTTTCCTGGGATGAAACATGAGAAGATGCAGCAAAGAAATTCTAGCTCTTTTCCCTGTAATTCTGTTGGTCACATAACTGCATGTGCAGAATGAATTTTGTGATAAGTGGTTAAAGCCTTACCTCAGTCAACTAAATCATGTTGCTTTTTTTTAATAAGCTCAGGTTCACAGTCAGCCATTACTTTTCTTCAAATAGATCATGTGACATTTTTGTTTCCCTGCCTATTTTAAAATATATATTAACAGTGCTGAAGGAGTGTTTTGAAATGGAAGTCTAGGGAATAAAAATATATTTGATTAAATACCACAATTTTATTACTGGACAATTTGGTAGCAGCAGGCTCTGTGTACCCTTACAAAGGTAACCCAAAAATGGATTGGGCATGCAGCACATACAAAAAGCCAGGGCTGAGGAATGAAGAGGAAACTCCACATATTTTTCAAAACAAATTTTCAACCTCTCTCTCAAAATCATATAATGTATAAATCTGCCAGATCATAGGTAAGCAGTGCCATAAAGAGAAAATAGAGTAGGCTGAGTGAAAGATCTCACCAAAACTGTGTGTCTTCAGTCATCAGTGCAAGCCCACTGGAAATGGATTTGCTGGTGGGCTGCAAATGAGATTTTTCCTCCTACCCAGTCAGTCTTTGGCTTCTCTGCTGGCACCTTCCATCACTAGCAGACTGGAACAAAACTCGGTTTGTGCTCTGTATCCTCAAGATTTATTGTGGGATAAACTAAGATACCCACTTCCACTATCCCTCTGAAGAGCAATTCCTGCTTTGAACTAATTGCCACCCAAAGAGGAACAGTTTCTAATGTGACAATCTAGGACAAAATGCCATCTATACACACAACCAGGCTTGGTCATGAGAACTGGCCCAGGCATGGAGCAGCCAGCCAGAGGAAATTCTGTGTTCTGCCATTTGAATGGCTGCTTGTAAACAGAGATTCATACTGTACTCAAATGGGCCACCAGATGCTAATAAGTCTTAAGCAACATAGCCCTGATCTGGATTTAAACTGACAGTCAAACAGAAATGAGACATTTATAATCTCCTTCAAGTCATCTAATCCTTTTTCTGTGACATGATTTTAATGTAATTCTTTGCATTCACATAGCATGGCTTAATCTGAATTAGCTTTCTGAGCAAGACCTGATAGGGGCTGATCATTTAACCTCTCCAATCGGTTTTCTCTCAGACAGACCTAATTTTAGGTCTCCTTAATATTTCCCCAGCTGTTTTGTCATGACCTTCAGCAGCTCCAGCTCCCTCCAGCTGACCCAGACGCTTTGCTTCTGTAATCTGAATACCCAGTTCCCAGAGGCTGCCTCTGCTCCACCGCTCCTTTCTAAGCCTGCAATAAGCTCCCACAGAAAGCTCTTAAAGGCATATAGTCATCATGGCATGGAAAAGAAGTCACTCTTGCAATTAAAATCTGCTAATGACACAGGGAAATGAAGATATGAACAAATGGTTCCTGTTTATAAAGAAGGGAAATTACCACTGAGAATTGCAAAGGTTATGTGCCGGACATGTGAAACAGCTACAGGTAATGGGCAAAGGAGGTTCATGTGTAGGTGACAAACTTTTTGTGATGATTAAAAACTATTTAATAAAATCAGTTCTAAAGCTGACTGCAAAAAGTGTCTGAGGGATTTCACAGCGTTGAACAGTTGCAAGATAAAATGGCAGGTGAAACATAAGGTTAAGATCAGTGTATCATACAGGAAAAATGCTTCTAAGTATACATAAAAGTGAATGGGCTCTAATTTAGTGACATGAGGGGGTAAAAAAGGAATGGGAATCACAAATAGAAACCATCATTAATTTGGTATGTACACTGTGATACTGCCCACGCTTTTTCAAAGAATTTTTTTTTCTGGAAAATGTGGACAAAGTCTGTTCAAAACTATGGAAATAGCTTAGAGCCTTTTAACTTGGAAAAGATATGACTAAAGGAAACTATGATCAAGGTTTATGAAATTATAATGGTTTGGAAAAGGACAATAGATCTTCACTGCTTTTCATAATGAAAGAAATAAAGTGCACCAAAGCAAAATAGCCAGTAGCAAATATAAATAAAACAAAACAAAGTGGGTTTTTATACAGCAGGCAGTTAAACCATGTAACTGGTTTGCCATAGGTGTTAAGGAGACAAAAGCAAGAATGAGTTAAAAAAGACCTGATAGATATATTCATTAATGTAGAAGTTGATCAAGGGTTATTTAACATAAGCTCCAGATAAGTCTTTCAGGTGAAGAAAATCTCCTGGTCCAAAATCCTTCAGCTCTTGATCCTGAGGCATCAAGAAATAGAAGAGAGATTGGAAATAGAAGAAAGATCATTTTATATTTGACCTTTTTCTTACTTTCTTCTTCTAAGTAGCTGGTATTGGCCAGTATCAGAGACACAATATTGAGTTATAGTTGTCTTTGTTCTGACTCACTACAGACATCCTCCTGTAATTAAGGAGAAAACGTTAGACACAAACTGTTGACCAAAAACTTCTTTATGCTGAGAATGGAGAGAAGTATACAGCCTCCTGCTCAGGTACCTCCAATCTGCAATCAAAACAGCCTCCAAACAGATTACAAAGACAGCGATGGTATTTGTAAATGCAGAAAGTGCATTTCCAGTGCAGAACCATTCAAAATAAAATCTAGGCAAGGAGGAGTCTTGTTTAGATCTTGCATTGGATGCAGGGTTAACATAAGCCCTTGTGTAAGCCATCCTGCTCAGGGCAATTTTGTGAACCAGCTTCCATGACCAAATACTCTGCTGCATGAGGGAGGAGCTGATGATTATTTCAAATGAGCTATAAATAAACTGAAGGGCATTAAACAAACAAGTTACACAGAATCATAGAATAGTTTCGGTTGGAAAGGACCTTTAAAGGTCTTCTAGTCCAACCCCTCAGCAATCACCAGGGGCATCTTCACACAGATCAGGTTCCTCACAGCACCTACAATCTGACCTTGAATGTTTCCAGGGATGGGGCATTTACCACCTCTCTGGGTAACCTGTTCCACTGTTTCACCATCCCCACTGTTAAAAATCTTCCTTCTATTTAGTCTAAGTTGACCATCTTTTAATTTAAAACCATTACTCCTTGTCCTATTCACAACAGACCCTGTCAAAAAGTCCCTCTCCAGCTTTCTTGTAGGCCATCTTTAGGTACTGGAAGGCTGCTATAAGGTGTCCTCAGAGCCTTCTATTTTGTAGGCTAACAATCCCAATTCTCTCAGCCCTTCTCCATAGCAGAGGTGTTTCATCCCTCTTGATTGTTTTTGTGGCCCTCCACTGGACCTGCTCCAACAGACTGATGTCCTTGGTGTGCTGAGGATCCCAGACCCGGATGCAGTACTCCAGTTGGGGACTCATGAGAATGGAGTAGAGGGGCAGAATCACTTCCCTTGACCTGCTGGCCATGCTGCTTTTGATGCAGCCCAGGATACAACAGGCTTTCTGGAGTGCAAGTGCACACTGCTGGGTCATGTCCAGCATTTGATCCACCAGCATCCCCAAATCCTTGATGGATGCGATTGAGATTAGCAATTCTGAGGAACAATAACAACTTTTTGTGATGGAAAAGTAGTGCACTTACAATGATGATTTTGCTAACAGGCCAGGCTTTGTATCAGGTGTAGAGAGCAGATGGCAACAGAAGGAAATCTGAGCTACATGTAGTTGCTGCCACAGGCATACTCTGAATGCAACAAGCCAAAACTGCCATAAGAGACAGGCCAAAAGCTGTTTACATAACTACATGGAGAAGAAAAAGGAAGGAAAATATGATCCAAACAGGATGCTGCATTTCAGGACATAAGGTGGGAAGTGTTAGTCACAGCATTAGGCATGCATGCCTTTAATTCAGGGAGAGGAACTGTCTGTGTGAAGGCACTGGCTTTACTTTCCAAAACTGTCTGGTACAGTGTGTTTTGAAAGGGTGCAGTGAAAGTTCATGAAATGAGACTTTGAATGGTGGGGCATGTCGTGTCAAATGGAAATGTTAATCTTCCTCTTGCCACTGAATCACAAAGAGCAATCTCTCTGAGGTTCTGCAGTCTGTAAACTTCATCAACTACCTTCTCATGAAAACATTCAATTCAATTCCATTCACCCAAAGAGTTAAGGAATCACAACTTTTTCTGGAAGCAGTGCTACTAGAAGCTTGGAATTTGATGAGGTTTCTAGCCATCCAATAATTAAAAAAAAGTAGGTGACACATAAACTCAGACAATCAAAGTAACAGATTAATGGTTTTAAGCTATATATTTCAAATATTTTATTTCCCACAGTTCGGTATCAAATCAAGATTTGAAGGTTTGAGCTACAGAAATTATTCGTAATCTGACAACTCTTACCACTCTATCACTGACAGAAATTTCAGCTCAGGGTGTATTTATAGACCAGCATTCTGAATCCAGCTATGACTGATAGATTTTTCAGCGTTGTTTGGCTGATTTGGCAGAACTGGCAATGGTATGTATACAACCAATGTTTCACCACTGTAAGTCATACTAAAAATCACTTTTAATTACACTTTTTTTTAAACTTTGACCAGGATATCAGAACTCAAACCCCAAATATTTTCTACATCATAGAAGGACAAACCTGGTGTTTTTTGACTTCAAATCATTGCAGAAGTATTCCTGGAGAATGCAAAAAGAAAGAGAGAAAAGCTCAGTACCTCTCCCACTTCAGAAGTCGTAGTTAGAAAAAATATGGCTTTGGTGAGTTGTGTCATGATTGATTTCCTCCATTTTTAATAAACTTGAGATATAAGTGCCTCTTCCAAAGGCAACGTGTGCTTTACATACACATACATTGTGCTGGTTTTGGCTGAGGTAGAGTTAGTTTTCTTCACAGGGGCTAGTATGGGGCTGTGCTTGGATTTGTGCCGAACACAGTGGTGACAATTTAGTCATGCTTTTGTTATTGTTGAGTAGTGCTTGCACAGAGCTAAAGCCATGACTGCTCCTTGAACTACCATGCTGGCAAGGAAGTTGGGGGTGCATGGGAGGTTGGGAAGCAGCACAGCCAGGTCAGGTGACCCAAACTGACCAAAAGGATATTTCATACTATATGACATTATGCTCAGTATATAAATTGGAAGAAGAAAGAAGTGGGGGAGGTTTGCAATGATGACGTTTGACTTCCCAAGTAATGGTTACGCGTGACAGAGCCCTGCTCTCCTGGGGATGGCTGAACACCTGCCTGCCCATGGGAAGGAGCGAATTAATTCCTTGTTTTGCTTTGCTTCCGTGCGTGGCTTTTGCATTCCCTATTAAACTGTCGTTATCTCAAGCCAGGAGTTTTCTAGCTTTACCCCTGTGCTTCTCTCTCTGATCCCACTGGTGGGGGAGAGACTGAGCCACTGCGTGGGCCTTGGTGGCTACCTGGGCTTAAACCACAACACCTCTAAACACTTCAGAGAAGTGAGGACCATCCCCTAAACCCATTGTTGCTTATCTCTGGGTTGTGTGGCTCTGACTAGTCCATCAGGCACTCTCTGTTCACTGGCAATGAGGTCAGAGTCTGTCACATGTTGCAGAGCTGAATTTGTAAAGCCAAAGTAGATCACTGATCACAGAAGCCTGGGGGAAAATATTTTTTGTTGTTTGCTTTCTGCAGAGGGAGTTGAAGCTAAGGGATGTGGGCAACGTTTACAAATGCAGGAATGATCCATCCTTCACAACAAACCAAGAGTGGGCATGACTGAACTGCAAGATGAGCATGAGCCTCAATGAACTGAAGCAAGCATGGAGGTGATGGCTGAGGAAAGGGATGGAGAGGCTCAGGATACAGTGACAGGTTTTACACAATTCACCCTTCTACACAGGAGAGATGGGATCTGAGCCATTGACAGGTGAAGTCAGAAAGCACCTTGGGAGCAGTGGTCTCAAAGCATGAAGGAACAGTCACCTTGTAAAGTTTGCATGCAAAGACTGGCTGCCTCCTCACTCAAAGATATGCTATTGCATTTGTAGCTGCCAACATTGACTACAGCTGCCTCTTGCAAGGATCAAAATACATATACAGGTTTAGTCTCTCCTCTTCATTACTGGCAAAGCTGTTCAACTTTGCTCTTCTCAGTTTCAGAAAAATAGATCTGGTGTACTGCACTGCCTTGTGATATTGAGAAATTGTCACATCCCATCCCAGAAACAGTGATCTCTTAAAATGGATGGGACACTGAATGAGGTTTCCAAGGACAGAGAATTGCTACTTAGGTTAAAGAAGCATACAGGTTTTTTTATTTGCTTATGTCAATACCAGTATATATTATAATCCATTAAAAAAGCTTTTCTGGACAGTCCTGGTTTGTAAGATGCCATTCTCGAATTTACTGTTCCAGATGGTGAACATCAGAGAAAGCTTCCCTGGAGTTTCTTTTCTGTTATTGAGTATTTGGCTGGCTTTAAAAAAAAATCTATTTGTGGCAGTCACCCAGCAAGGCATGTTTCATCCTAAACAGCTAAAGAGTTATATAATTACAGTCAACAGAAAGCCGTCTTATCTGTAAAGAGTCAGGCAGACTTACTTACAGGCAGTGATAGGAACTCAGTCCCTGCCACAATATGCTCTTTCATGTTTCTTCTTCTTTTTATTGTTTCTTGTGCTTAACTTTTTGCCCTGATTTTACCTGGGTTGTATTAGTGCAGTATTAATCTTCTGTAAAATCAGTGGTGCCTCTGAATTAAAAATATAGATTAAAAGGGAAAAGAAAGGTTTCCCCAACATAATATTAATGACTTGTCAAGACCACTAATCTTGGCATATTAAGGCAGCTTTCTTCGGCTATTCAAAATAATTTCTAAAGTAATTGGCTTCTTTATCGCATTTTTGAAGGGTGTATCCCCAGTACAGTACTATACACCTGACAATTTATGCTTCTCATCAAAGTGAGGAAACAACAGGAAAAAGAGTGCCTGAGCTACAATGGGAAAAAATAGCTATAACATAGCTACTAGAATTTTCTTAAGCCACTTCATTAAAAATAAAGAGATGAGGATACTGTAACAAATCATTCAAATCCATAAAGTCTAGGCTTCTCACAAACTGCAAAGTCATTGCAATAGTCAATGAATGGAGAAGCTGTTTCCCTAGATGACTATAAAATGACTTCTACAAAACAATCTGTCACAATTGTGGAGGAGGTGTTGTTAGCGGCTGAGCTGTATTGTCCTAAGGGGTACCAAAGAGCAGTAGCTCTGGATTTTGGCATGCCACCCTTTGGATTTGGGCCTACATGTGCATTTACTTGGAAGGTGGTCCCTCTGCCTTTGAGGAGAGCAGGAAATTGTAACAATCAGAAAGGAACTCAGGTATTTCCTAAGCTCTTTTTCCTGGTGGCTTTGTGAGGGATTAGTTGACTAGACAGGGCAGAGCATGGCTGCTGTAAGTGACTGTGTAAGCAGGCTCTGCCCAGCCAGTTGCTGGAGTCATCTGCAACCTCTGCACACCTTCACCTGCCAAGTCTTGGGTGTGGAGCATCCCTTCAAGGCAGAAACACCTCCACATGCAAAAGTAATGCTCCTACCCACCTCCTACACAAGGAGAGGCACCTTGAAGGTCTTAGGAAACAGAGGAACTATAAGGCAAACAATCATACACCTTTCCCTCTCTGTGAAATGGAATGAAGTCTAGACTATTTTATAGTCTGGTGGTCAAAGTTATCATCTATAACAACTGGTAGCTAATGCACAGAATCTGTATCATACGTAAGGAGACATAGCTTTTTCCATCAGCAGCACAGTTCATCACATAAAAGAACAAAAAATAGAATAAATAGTACCAGGTAGCGACATCTTGTAGTAACAATATTATGCTAATGCAACAAAATACACAGATTTAAGAAAGTGCTGTATTAGCAATGAATGGGTGAATAATCCCCACAGCTATGCTTTCAAAAGCTCCCTATCCTGTTATTTTACAGAAACCTCTGAGAACATAGGAACCTGTTCTGGGTGATGTACTCATCCTAGGGTAGTATGACAGCTTACAACAGCCACAGGACTAAAGAAACCACCAAAACAACAAGGCTGTCACACTTAACATTGTCTGTGATACACTTCCTGGGCCAGTTTGTGGGCCAGCTTCGCTCAACATCTATCTGTATTTGTACTTTGCTATTCTGCTCAGAGCTGCAAGTCATTAAGCCTTAGGTTAAGGGGAGGAGATAGTGAAAGGTCAGAAGTGGACCCTGTCCTTTATTACCCAGAGATGAACAGTGCTCTCTGTGGAACTGCTTCACGCTGGGAATCAATGAGAGGTCTGAGGTTTTGAGGGATGTTGTGAAAGAAGAGCTTGAGAAAGAAGAGAACAACTCATGGTCCCTCAGATATGGTGGGAGATCCATTCCCTTTCATGCCTGAAGCCATTGTGACTTGTGCTGACACTTCAGAGTGGGTTCCTCCAATGCTTTGTTGTTGGCAGACTTCTTTAGAGCGACTTGAGCTCTTCCTAGCTTGTTGACTGGCTTCTACATTGTGCTCTCTGCAGCTTAATCGCATTCTGTCAGACACTAATGGGGAATGCTAATTAACTAATTATCATTTATTGATAGCTGATCTTTCTGGGAATGCAGGGGAAGCTGCTCTTGACATAAGTCACTAGGACAGTCCTGGCTCCCAGCTTAATCAGAGATTTTCACTTGTTGGTTTTCATTTTTTTTGCAAAAACAAAGGTGGGAAGATACTTACTACACAGTCTTTCTCACATCACAGATCCCAAGAACGTGCATCCATCAATGGGACACGCAGTTGTGGGGAAGGGAAACAGAGGATCAGCCACTTGAGTACAACCATGCATATTCTATAAATCATCTTAAGAAATTGGGCTTGACTCCCATGGTTGCAACTTTAAGAGGAATTTCTCTTGTCTATTGGCCACAGCAACAATAAGGAACTAAATGCCTAATACATTAGATGCAATGGACAAATTAATTGAGTGTGAAAGGTCATCTTCAAAAATTGATTCCAGGTTTTAGGCAAGACATAGTTTGTCCAAGAAAGTTAAAATTGCAATGGATATTTTCTTCAAGGGAATACTGACACTGCTGTAATAAAACATGTTTATGAAACAGTTTGAGTGTTAAAATTAAAAGAGCTCTGCCTAATTCAGAAATTAAGAAACATGCACAAGGCCTACCAATGGACTGTATCTCTGCAAAGTCAAAAACCAGCATATGGAACAGATCTGCCAAATTCCAATGTGTGATCTATGCTGTGGAAGAAGGCACCAGATACGCCAACTTCCAGTTCTTGTTATGCTATTTTTGCCTATAGCTGAAATTGTGAGATTTCCCTTGGTTAAAATGGATTTCTAGTCTGGCCCAGTATTCACAGGATCCATTGGAATATCTAGGATATTCTCCTAAGAATGTCAAAATGAAGGATTAGAATGGAAGAGTAAAAAGAAAAGGGGAAAAAAAAACCTGTTGGAAAATGCATAAGCAAGGTAGGGAAAAGAGACAATTAATGCATCACAGAATATATATGTAGAAAAGAGATACACTACATAAAAATAAGTGAAAAAAGAATACATAATGAAAGAGAACATTTCTGTTCACCTCTCTCTGATTATAATTTCTGACCATGTCAGAGGGACAAGCATTACTCCTATTAAAACTGTCCTATGGTTGTAGAATGGAAGTATGTTGTAGGCATGCTCCACTTTAGGGAATAGTCAAAAAATGACTACATGGGCTTTACATGACTTGAACAACTAATACTTTGATAAGAAATACTGGACATACCCACTCAGCCATGTATTAGCTTTCAGGGCATGGGAGACAAAAAAAGTGATGAGTTTTGATGTAGTTGCTACTTCTTTTGAGTGTTATGCAGCTCTGATCCTAGACAGGACTGCAATTTGTTTAAAATGTGCTCCTGTCTCCTGTGTCACAGCGTCCTATCAATCATCACCGCAGTGTTGGGATTTCTGCATGCAGGCACAATGCTACCATGTCACAGGTTTGCCATATGACTTTGAGGAAAGGACATTCCCAAAACAAGGATATCTTAAGGAGATTATACATAAACTTCAGGAGTAGTTACTTTAGGATCAACCTTAGTTATCTGCATAGAAGGGGCGTGAATAAAATTAAGGTAGTAAATAGTATTTTAAACAGTAGATTTCAGTATTACTAAATAAAAATCTGGGGGTTTGTCCTTGTGATTGGATTTTTTACTGAATTGTTTTGTTACTGGAATAAAATGGAGAGGTAGGGAATTGGTAAAGCTGCAGGATATAACAGATCAGCTCTTCACCCTACCACTTCTTTTATGCACAGCCATACACAGATAACATCATAATTTCTGTGCCTTAGTTTCCCTATGATGTAAGGAACAGGTATATCTATTAATAACATCACAATTTCTTTACAAGAGTGAGGTGAGACTTAAATGACAGTAAGAACTTTCAGATCTACTGACAGTAAATGCTAAAAAATTTCAAGTGTTGTTGTTACAGTAAATGGGTTTCCACAGAAGACAATAAACAGGGTGAGAGAAAACAGTAAACAGCCTCTTGAATGAATGACCTGACTTCTCAAAATACAATTCCATCCAAATAAGCTGGCATTGTTTTTTTAGTTTCTCTTAAGTTAGTATCACTTCTCATCTTTGCTTCTGCACATACTATATCTGGAGCCCACGAGCTGCATGGCCAAAAGGGTGACTGGAGTGAGGGGAGCTGCACAGCCTCATCCCATGTCACACAGGCCAACTCCATGTCAGCTCAGGCTATCTGAGCAGTTGATGTCCTTTCATCTGCAATGGTAAGTCTGTGTTTTCCCTCTTTGCACTGGAGCAGTGGAGAAACTGAAATAAATAGGGCAAAGTTCTGAAGGGCAGGATTGTGTAGCTTTTATTCCATTGTTGCATAACGTGTTACGTGAGTGTCTGAAACACCAAGTTAAGACTTATCTTGAATTTAATAATGCAATTGCCCCATTCCATAGCAAACTGCAGGAATCACTAATTACATCTCTTAGAGGATAAGCTATTCAGCTAACATCAAATGAGAGACTGGAAAAAATAATTACTGTTAACAAGTGAACTGAAACTATTATGCAAACTTGCCCAGTGTGCAGAAGCTGCAAGCCATAATATGAATGAGATGGAGGATAATAAACAGCATATATTACTAGAGCATGTGGGTTTTCCTGCCTCTTGTTTTAAAACCAAAATAAAATAAAAATAAAATAAATAAAAAATCTGAGATGTCAATGCAAAAAACACAAGCATGTATTTCTGCCCTGGGGTCACAAAGACAAATTGGGATGCTGATGAGACACTGCTCTCTACAAAGCCTCTGAGTTGAAGGAATAAATTACATTATTGCCATCAACCAGGCCAGTTGAAGACCAGTTCAAAGTCTGCTTTCCCTTTTCTACTCTATCTGCTTCCAGCTGGCCCTGCCAGCTCAAATGTTGTGAAGAAAATTCTCTTCCTTCTCTGGTGAGGAGTGAATGCGTGCTATAAAGACTGGCTTGAAATAAAACTGGGCCACTTGCCACACTTGGATTCAGGGCTCCAGGCTGTCCTAAAATAAAGCACATTTACATTTTTCTACATGGTGAGACCCCCATCCCATGGCTGTTTTTGTTCTTTCCACCTCTCCCCTGTCCTCTGTACTCACCTCCAGTGCCTCATCTCACACTATTCATTGCTTCCCAAGCCTCACTAGGGCTTTTACAGGGCAATGCTGCTCCTAACACTGGCTCACTGTTTGCACAGGGCACTGTAGAAGAGATCTGGGAGGTGCAAACCCACCACCTCCCACAAGAACACATCTGTTGCTCCAGCATCGCTACCAACTTGTGCTACAGTCCACATCAAACTGTCTTTCCTCCAAAGGAAAAGAGGGTTTCAATTCTCTTGAATGATCCTTCACAGCAGTGGTTGCTGCAGAGGGCTGGCTTGATAGGATGCAGGACTGGGCAGGGTTTGGGCAAGGTCCTCACAAGCACATGGTTTTGATAGTTATTGGACTATTTATGCCTGAAGATGATTCTAAGTAAGTCTAAGTCTTGGCCTTTTGTTTCATTAACGGGGACATTGTAATCACTGGTTGGGATAAGAAGAAATTTTTTTGATATGTCAGGTTATTAATTTGCTTTGAGGTATCTGAGTCCTTTTGAGTCTTACCTAGGGAGAGATTTCTTTGGAGTATCTCCCAGGGATTTAATAAATATCCTTATTTTTTTTAGACACCATGAAAGACAGAATATGCGTCCTGTTGAATTGTCAGTCAGACTTTCTGTAGCAACTGCTATCATCTTAAAACCTGAATTAGAGACATTTTTAATTTACAGGGGGACTAGAGAAAACAATTTAGGACAGGAATGTTGTAGAATGGGAGAGAGATGGAAACAGCAAAGCAGAACTGAAACTTCACCTGTCATACTTTATGAGACAATGGGAGAAAATAGCACTGAGTTTTATTTGCAGCAAGGTGACCCACAGCACTTTCATGGTTGAACTCACAACTTGCACAAAATAGTCATGGTTTAGGGCCTGTGAGTCAGAAATAAATTTAAGCCCTGTGTTTTTTATACTGCCAGCAGTACTCCTTTCTTTCTTCTCCTGTCCTTGCTGAGTGAGACACTCACAGCCTGTGTTCTTGGGACTGTTAGAGAAGAGAGAAAGGTGTGATGATAGCTTGAGTCTATTTATATCTACTCAAAACGTACCTCAACCTTGAAAATTCTCCTAGGCTCTTTTCTCTCTTTATCAAACAATGTCATTACTGTGGATGGCAACATACCCAGCTGGGAATCACTTACTATAGCCACATGAAATACAGCTTATGAGACTTCAGATGGATACAATACCAATCAAGCAATGGAGACAGATCTAGTGGTACCTGGTCAAGCGAAATCAAGCTACGAACAGCAAGGGAAATAGTCATGGCAGAGCATCAGGTGACTCAGCACTGCCAAGAATTTCAAAGGCAATGATTTAGAAGTGAGGTTCAGAATGGCTTAAAAGTATTACAGCCTCTTTGTTTTCCTCATGAGTCTCTCCCATAATTTAGACGGGAACTATTTGCACTCTTGGGCATCTTAGCAGCACCTGTATATAGGTTTACTGAGTAAGATCAAACCATTCAGGCTGCTTCATTATCCTTCTTACTCTCTTCTTGCTCTCTTTACCTGAGATGCAAATATGCTAAAATGCAAAGTATGCTCTGGGGCTTCCTCAATGCCACAACCTTTTAAAGACAGCAACCCAGGAAACACTCTCAAAAACACCTGTCATGCCACCTCTGGGCTGCACCCTGTATCTGGGAGGTGTGAAACTCTCACCTTATCCTGAGAAGTTCTCCTAATTTCTCCAGTTGTCAAGTAAATACCTATGCCTGGTCCCCTGTATGTGCCCCTAAGGACTAGTCCAACTACTGAAAAACAGTTGTCCATTCTGCCATTTGGCTATGGCAATGAGAAGCGAAACAGGAACTCCAGGAAACAAGTGCTGTACCATGAGACTTGTAATAAAAATTACCAGCAAGCAGCACATGTGGGAGCATTGAGGTCAGCTGGCATAAATGTCAGCCTCACACTAGCAGTTCCCCCACAGTGGGTTGATTCAGGGGTAGTTGTCTCCATCAGTTTAAAGAAAGGCCACCCAGGTAATGTTGTGTGCACCTCAGCACTCTGCTCTCTATCTTTATATTTAACATAGCTCTGAGGAACTGCAGCAGAGATTTACCTGATAGCACCACCCATATTTGCTCAGAAAGTGAAGAATGGGCAGTAACCCTGATCAGTAAGAGAGGAATAGGAGTCCTTCACAGCAAAAGATACTTAGCACTCCTGTTTCTTAGTAAGTCTCCATTGCACATCTTTTCCATATCTCACAAGAACCATATACTCAAAGGCATTAGAAGAGATGAAAATACAGGTTTTGCTTTTGAATAACTGGGTAAGGCTGGGCATAATGATTAATTCTTTTAATAAAAAATTCTGACCACTGCATCAAGGAAAGTCCTTTTAATCTCTCTAAAGAAGTCATATCTTGCTTTCAGCCTTCTTTGTGACAAATATAAGCTTATTTGAGCTATTTGTGTTCTTTATTGCACAGCAATTATCCTGCTGTGAAGGGATGGACTTAATGACCAATCAGGTAATTTTGATTGCTTTTTTTTTCCTTATATCTCAGGAGGATGCATGCTAAAAATTCTTCTTAATAAAAAGAACTTACTTAACCTAGTGCATATAATTAAACCACTGGTAAAACACAGGTACATCCTACTTTTTAAATAAATGACTTGTGATTCTGCTGGCGTTGTTTTTCAGATGCTGAATGTGATCCATCTTGTAGGAATCTGATTCATAAGACATCTCAAACATGGCTTTTGAATATGTAGTCCTTTTGAAATGCTATAAACTCTCCAAACCAAAAGCACCATAAAACTAGTTGATTGAAAATTTCATCTGCACTTACAATATCTTTCCATATTGTACTTGAGGCCAGAGGAAACTTTATTGAACAAAGGCAAATGGCTGCACAAGTGTCCTGACAACAGCCATTCATTAAGTTTAAAAGGCAGAGGACATGCAGAAAATGGTGGAATCAATACAACATATGAGCTCATGTCCAATCGCTCATTGCCATGTGTAAATTATTTGGTAGCTGAAGTGAGAATCTGACAAAGCTGGCCTAAGGATGGAATGAGGATTGAAAATCATAGCCTTGTGTTTTTGTTTGTTGGTTTCTTAGGTTTTTTCCCCAGCTCTAACTGTACAGCACTAGACAATGACAGTGACTCACAGCCTTATGTGTAGTTCAGGATACCATATGTCTCAGATATAGTCTATTTTCACTCACAAATTCTGCTTGGGCTGAATGAGAGGATCTCTCACATTTGCCTGTGTTTTCTGGGCAGCTGGCATTATTTCTCACTAGCTCCAACCAAGCTAGTGTATGTGTGGAACACCAGGATATTCTCTCAGAGCATCAGTAGGTCAGATTTAAAGCGCTTGTCCTGCAGGACCCAAACATGAACATGTGGATGGTTTAGCGCACATGGCCAGAGCCCTGCCCTTCTCAGGAGCACCAGCTGACCAGCACACATGTGCAGGCTCAGGAAAGTGTGACATATCACAGAAGCACTGAATACTCTACATGGCTTCGAGTAATTAGCTGAGTCTTACAACTTACGGAGCATCAGCAGTGCTAATTTAATAAAGCCAATACAGAGACAGTAAAACTTTCTGAGCAGATTAAAAAGGTTAGTTCCTGGTGACTAATCATGCTAACATTCACCGACCTGCGTGTTAACTAGAACCTGTAGCACGGCAAATATGAAAAAGGAATGACATACATTATTCCTATGATTTCTTGAAACTGCCAAGATATGCAGATTTTTACACAAATATTTGAATAAAGAGCAGAGAGTACTTTCCCCTGGAAGTGAGTCAAATTCAAGTTCTTTACTTACAAATGTATTTTTGGTAATTTGAGAGCAAATATAGCATTTCCTCATATAGTTGCATCAGAAAGACACTTTGTATGACTTTTGAAGACCATGAATTTCTATCTTCTGAGAGTGCACATGAATCTGCAATCTGTGCAGCACCTGAATTAACAACTGCCTGAATCTGGTCGAGACATTATGGACATTACCAACAGAGAAAGGCAATAAGGCATTGCATAAAGGAATGGGAAAAAATGGACCATTCTCTTTTAAAATCACCTTGTCGTAGTACAGGAGAGCTTTCTGTGGAGAGATGCCACGCCAAGTTAATGACAAGTGTCTGCTCAGACACCTGCTGTCCTAAACAAGGTGACATGCTGTAATCACTGAGCAGTCCTGGGGTGGAGCTGGGGAGAAGGCTGAGGGTTGTCTGGGGAAGCAAACAGCACCCACAGGGCAGCCACACATCAGGGGACGGGTTCTGCCAGGAGAAGTCAGGTAGCAATGGAGTGCCTCACTGGCCCTCTTCCCTGTGAGCTCTGCCAGCAGCAGACAGCTTTAAAACTCTTCTCAACTGATACACAGCCCTTCCCTGCTGATCCTATTTACTTTTTGGGCTGGCTCCCAGTGCCTAGCAGTCATGAGAGATTGCCACCATTTCATGATGCTGCTCCCACTCCTCCAGGAGAAGCTGGGAGCCACAGGAAGATGGGGTAAGGAGCAGATCTTGGCCTGTTTGGCATACAGCAATAAAACCTCAGGGTTGGCAGGGAGAGGAAGGATCTTGCCAGGATGGGAATAAGAAAGATTTTTCATTTCTTATTTCCACTTTGTTTCTGATCACTTGCTCTGTTACAAGCTGAAGTTCCAGTGGGTACTTCAGCACAGAAAATGGGAGGCTGAGATGAAGCCTTGTCTTACTCGTTGCTAAGAGAGTAACCTAATTTGCAGCAGATGGTGTTTATTGTTACTTCCCATCTGCATGAGGATTAAGAATTCTTCTCAGAAGAAAACTATGCAGCCTGACAGCATCCCGGTAAGAACAGGCAAACTCAATTCCAATCAAATACGGCTTTTCTCCTAAAAGACAGGATTTTCTAAACTTTTGGGTAAGCTTAACTTAAATGAAGTTTAGGATTTTTTTAAAAATAGTATAACTCAAAATTTCTAGCCTTGAAGAGTCATTTTAAGAAATGTACAGGAATGGAGTCAAGTAAAGCTTAAGCACATTGCGTCTGATCAGAAAGGAACTTCATGTCAGAGCTGAGATTAACTTTCAGCTCTCTAAGGCCTTAGACCAGCATGGGGTCCCACAAAGGAACTGACAGGACATCTTATAAGCATCTGTCTTTGGCCTTAGTGCTGATAAAAGAGAGCAGATGTCTCTCTTATATTCTGCTCCCATTCATCCATGGTGCCTCATGGCTCAGCAGGTCTTTTTGTGCATGTTAAGAAACTAAATTTTTATTCTATTCATATCATCCATCTGAAGTCGTAAGAGTTGTGCCAAGGTGGTTAGTGCATTGAACCTCATTAAAGTGTGTCTTAGGTTTTTTTGTAACCCATACCTGTAAAATTGACATCTTGAATATGCCATTGCCATATCACTTTCAGTCAAGACTGGGCTTTAATAAGCACACAAACATTACCATGACTACAACTTAGAAAGCAAGATGAAATGGAAAGGGAAGGAATTAACAGTGGACCAAGCAAAAAATAATAGTATTCAAAGCAGAGATACCAAAAAACCCAAAGACTGAAATGACAATTTGATCAAATCTGTGTTTACAAATAAGGGCAACTTGATCTACTACATGGGCCAGTCCCTGACTGCAATGGTTATACTGTATAGCATTGCTTTACCTCTGCTCTCTATACTCTTGCTTATAGATTCATTCTTTTAATCAGCATGCCCTCTTTTCCTTCCTGCAGTTCATGTCCTAGAAGAAAAATCAGAGTCTGGTTATTTTTCTGTAGTTTCTAGAAATCAGGCATCCCCTGACAGATAGCTGGTGGTGCATGAGGGGATTGACTGGGTATGTCAGGAAATTCATGGCATTCCAGGCAACAGGAATACGTCTGAGGCCAGTGGACCTGACCAAACACATGCCTGGACTGCAGCAGACAGAGTGCCTTGCACAGCGGCTGCACAGTTGATCTGTGCATTCACAGCAAATCTGAAGCAGCTGGGGTACATCTGATACCTGGCATATGTGTTGCACAAATAGAAATCACTCTCTAGGATTTTGTGAACAGAAGTCTAGAAGTCCTACACACATCTGTAGCAGGTATTCTAGTGGTTGCTAATTTAATGCAAAAATCATGACAGCATTAAGTCATTTGGTATGTTCCCTTCTTGAGACTTGTGGTGCAAAAGGCACAGCAGTGGCGGCTCCTACATGGTGATGTTGGCCAGAAGGCACTTTGCCATTTTAAGTACATTTATTAAAATCCTCAGATGTTTATTTTTCTTCTTAATTGGCACATTTGAACCTTTTTCATTATTTTCTCTCTTGTGCTGTTATTAGGTGTGTGAGTGCACAGTTATGTAAAATATCTATTATACAGACACCACAACTCATATTTCCCATCTAGAGTTTCTCTTCCAGCTTGGTTATGTTCATGCTCTTGAGCTGTGCAAGAAGCTTTGCTGGCTCTGTTCCCCAGAATCTTATAGCAGAGGATCTGTTTGCTACTTAAAAAGTCATCAAGTTTGACACAACTTGGCAAGCCCATCCAGATCCATGCTTGCTGCACACTAATAAAATTTGCTGCCATTTGAGATAGAAATGTTTCATGTCCAAACCTTGTGCTCTTGAAATAATTTTTTACCCTTTGGAAAAATTGTAAAGATTTCTATGTTTCCATGAATCATTAGTGACATCCAGTGGCTAAAATACTAAAAATCTGTAATTCCTGTTGTCTA
Source organism: Sakesphorus luctuosus (assembly GCA_013396695.1). Classification (NCBI taxonomy): domain Eukaryota; kingdom Metazoa; phylum Chordata; class Aves; order Passeriformes; family Thamnophilidae; genus Sakesphorus; species Sakesphorus luctuosus. Next base: position 405,101 of record VWZD01002814.1, on the reverse strand, counting down.
GGGACACCTTCCATCTCTTTCTCTAATAGAAACCTTTTAGAAAAAGGAAAAAGTTGGAAAATTGTGTTCCCTGGCACTTCCACAACACATTCTTACTATGGATTTGTTTAAGCCTCACTGAACTTGCAAGATACAACTGTTATCTTTCCTTTGTGATGACTGTAAATAACTATAGAGCTCCCTTCAGAAACTAAGTGACAGAAACTATGCCATCTCCAATCAAAACACAGATACATATCACAATACAAAACAAACAAATGAATACATGAAAATACTGAAAAATATAAACCTGATACACATAGGAGTTTCACGGGGTAGTGTTCCAGGGAGGTATCTGCCTGGCAAAGTGAGACATGCTGAAGAAAAAATACAGAATAAAAAAAAAGGCAACAGCATAGTAGAACAAGAGAACTAAAGAACTAAAGAATTTGGGTTGTAAGAGGCCTTTAAATATAATCTAGTTCCACTCCCCTGCCATAGGCAGGGACATCTTCCACTAGATCACATTATGCAAAGCCTGACCTTGAACACTTCCAGTGATGGGGCAGCCACAGCTTCTCTGGACAATCTGTTCCTGTATTTCACCACCCTCACAGTAAAAAATTTTCTTTCTTATATCCAATCTAAATAAATCCTCTTTCAATTTGGAACTGTTGTTTCTTGTCCTGACACTACAAGCCTGTGTAAAAAGTTACTCTCCATCCTTCTTACAAGTCCTCTTTACATATAGAAGGCTGAAATAAGGTCTCACAGACCTTTTCCTTCTCCAGGCTGAAAATCCTCATCTCTCTTCTTTTCTTCATTAGAGAGATGCTCCAGCCCTATGATGATCTTCATGGCCCTCCTTGTGAGTAATGTAACCCTGATCAAAAGCTATACAGACATTTTTGGACAAAGCACTGGCTAAAGGAGATCTGGCTCTACAAACCAATACATTGTGCTGTTCTCTGAATAGTCTTCTTTTTAAAAGGTAGGCTTTAGTAATTTCTTGTAATAAGCGCGTTATCAAAGAAATAAACAACTCTGATATTTGTTTTCCCTCCTAATGAAAATAAGTTGATAATCCCAGAATTTTCAGCAATGAGATATAGGCAGTTATTTCCAGTTTTGCTACTTCTGTAATGTCTGGGTTATCACTGAACTCCAATTAACAACAACAACTGAGAAGAAATTTTCAGATCAACTCAAAATAATTAAGTTCAATTTTGAGAGCTTTCCTCACTGTCATTGTGAGCATGTCAGGAGGAGGTGAAGGTGGAAACCCAGAGCCTTTTTTTCAATTATTTAGCGCACTGAGGCAGGATGTCATAAGTTAAGCATCTTCTTTACGCTTTGATTTGTTTGGGCACAGCAACTCGAGCAAGAGAGCGCTGAGGCCTCCTCCTTCACTCCCCTCTAACCTCTCTCCCTACTCATGTCTTTGCACTCCAGGTATCTTTGATGTAAAGTATCAATCTGTAATTACCCCATCAGGGAAAGGGGGCAAGTCTGCAACATTTTAATATGATATATGTACAAAACAGGTTTTGAGGTGACCAACTTTTATATCATAGGTTCTGTATTTTACATATATTCACTACAGATCTTGTAAGTATGTATCACAGCTTCATAGAAGGGCCCAGGTTAGGACAGACCTCCAGAGATCAATTGGTCCAACTTTTCATGTGAAGGGAATCCCAGGTGAGATTATCTAGCACACTGTCCAATTGCATCTGGAAAACCTTCAGTGATGGGGACTCCACCATGTCCTTGAGGAGGTTGCTCCAGTGAATGATTGCTTCAAAAATTTATCTGTTATGTGAAGATGAATGTTTATATCATACATTTAAATTCATATTTTGATATAATCACAAAACAATTACTGCAATATTATAATTGGTTTCCAGCTGGCTCAGTAAGATTATTTACACCTTTGGAGTTAGGTAACTGACAGTTACCCACAGAAATCACTGACTTCACTGTTCAGGACTGGAGTCAGGTGTATAAACTCTTGTACTTTTGTTCATGTATTTAATTCCATTTCCAAAAGAAAAAAAAATAAAGGTACTCAGTAATGTCAATATTAGGAAAATACACTTTTCTGCTTTGAACTGCTATTTATTAATTCATGCTCATTGTTTTGAACATCTACTGAAAGCTGCTAACAGAGTTTTGCTGAAGTGCCAAAAGATCCATTGATGGAGATGTCGTTTTAGGAAGGCAAAGTACTCAAAATAACCCATCAATACTGGCACCTTAGTTTGCCTGATATTATCCACATTTTGAAGGTTCTCAGTACCTGGTGTGTTCTACCACAAATAGTTCTATAATATCTGTCCCTACATGTACACAATCACACTTTTCCTCTTTATCATAAATTGCACGTGATTTCTCTAGCTTTGATAAATAATAAAACCAGAGAGGACTTTTAAGAATGTGGTGGAAGGTATAACTAGTTGCTTTTCTTCCCAATTTAACTCTTATATACTGGTATTTCCAAGACAGTGGATTAGTCATTGGTAGCCCTCAGTAAAATGATGATACAATTATACTAAACATAATTTGTCATATCACTATGCTCTCTTGAAATGTTCTTTATTTGAGAATAAGAAATGATGCTGGAATCTTTAAAATTCAGTGCCCACACAACAGCTAAAAGCAGCTTTTCTGCTCTTGGACACCTACACCAACCCTATTCAGATAATAGCAATAATACTGAGGCAGACTTTCAGATGATCTCTCTTCATTCACCTAATGGGTCTATTAATGATATGTTATCCAAACCTGCAGATTAAATAGTGACTAAAATTTTTCACATAAAATCGTTGTTTCAGGTCTTTGTGTTTGGGGAAGAGTTTAAAACTGTGTTTTCTAAGCTTAGAAGGGTTGGAATGACAGCGACAAGAGTCAGGAAAGGAAAGGGATGAGTGGGCTTGTAGTGGAAATAGCACCAAGTAATCTTAGTACAAAAATAATGGAAGTAAAGGGACCTTTTCTGACTCTTTGGAATGGCTAACTCCTCAAATGCTTTGCCTGTCTCTTCTGTCTTGGAGAAACTGCTACCTCAGGTGAAGGTGTCTGTTTAGGGACAGTATGCGGAAATAACCTGTGAGTCCTAATTATGGTTTTACCACTAACATACTGAAAATTCCATATGGCAATTTCCACTGGTAAATTATTAAATTCCGCAAACTTCATATTTGAATTTACAATTACATTAATAAATATGAAGAGTATAAGAGCTCATCAATAAACAAATTCAATTAGAAGCATACTTCTTGTTTCCTCAAAGTACTTTGTAATTAGAGCTTCGTAAATGAAAACATAAATGGCAACAGCAGTTCTTTTTAGAGCAAGATTTGTCTTATAAGACCTTAGAAAAAGTAGGTGTAACTCCTTGTTAAGAAGTTAGCACTGAAAGCTGGTTAGAACTTTAATTTCAAGCATCAAGCTCATTAAATTAAAAAGATAGCTAAGCAGTAATGGGGCTTTGTTTCTGTACCAGGATGTAGACATTTAACTATCAACATAAGAAAACCTGTTTTATCTGATACACACAGTCATAGCGATCGCAAAGAAGTGCCAGAGTGGATTTGTGTGGTGAGTTTGTCTTTTCTGCTCTCTAGCTGACAACACATGACCACTATAAATCATGCCTGCCAACATCTGAGATCTCTGAGAGGGTTGGATGCCATGAAACATGTCAGTCTTGAAGAGCTTTCCAAAGGGACAGGGTGAAAGCCAGCAGGGGCAATTAGCACACAAGGAGCCAGCCAGCAGATGCACATGCCCACTACGTTCATCACTGAACTGCTTGTCTCTTCATACTTCTAGTAACTCAGCACAGTCCTGACAACATCACTGCCAGCCACAAATCACTGGCACGAATCCTTGCTGGTGACAGACCAGGCAGGCTCTGCAGCAGGACTGAAGGAATTAGGAGGGGATGTATAAGTTGGCCCCATCAAAATGTTGGCTGCCCAAGCAGTCTGGGGGTCTCCAGCCCAGAGCACAACTGAGCCCACATTCATCATGCCTTACCCACAGAGCAAATGGCAGAGCTACAGCGGATGCACCTTTATAACTTTTTGATAAGGCACTGGGTTCACTCCTCCTTTGAGCTCACCAAGACAAAATTAAATCCATAAAATGCTTGTGCAAGGAACGAGATCGTTTGCTGTCTTTCATCCTGGGGCGGCACACAAATGCAAGTGACAGCAGGGAGGCTTTTTAGAGCTAAATTTGTCTTCACCAAGGCATAAGAGACCTTGAACAAAAGATTTTGAAGGAAACAAGAGAAGAGAAGAGTCTACTGAAAACAAGAAGAAAGGGGGAGGTAAATTACGCTCTGACTCAGTTCCTGTTACTCAGGATCATGTGGGCACAAACTACAATAAATTTTAACATGAGAAAGCTTTTTTCACTGGTAAAGAGTGGTCAGACACTGGCACTGCTTGGCTATAGGGGCTTAGGGGCCTTCACCCCTGTAATACGCAAACCCTGAGGGGATGTGGCTGTGGGCCATCAGATCTGGGTGACCCAGCTCAGGGCCTGACTCTGCTGCACCATCCCATCCCACATCCACAGCCCTGGGTCTCCATGGCTTGTGCCGTGGGCTCTGATGGCTGGCACATGTAGCTTTACGTGACGGGATCACACATTCAGTGTGCATTGTGGGGGCACCAGGCACCCACTTCAGCAGCACAGCTCAGCTACCCTGACATCTCAGAGTGGCAAGAACCATAGGTATAGATAAGATATCAGGAAGAAATTCTTTACTGTGAAGGTGACACGGCACTGGAACAGATTGCTGAGAGAAGTTGTGGATGTTCCATCCCTGTCAGTGTTCAAGTGAAGGTTGGATGGCGCTCTGAGCAACCTGGTCTAGTGGAAAGTGTCCCTGCCCGCGGCAGGAAAGTTCCAACCCAAACCATTCAAGGACATTGAAGTGCTAGAGCATATCCAGAGAAGGGCAACAAGGCTTGTGAAGGATCTAGAAAACGTATCTTCTGAGGAACAGCTGAGGAAGCTGAGTTAATTTAGCCTAGAGAAGAGAAGGCTTAGAGGGAACCTCATCACTTTCTACAACTACCTGCAAGTATGTATTAGTGAGATCAAGACTGGTATCTTCTATTGTGCCTGCAGTGAGAGAAAATGCCTTAGTCCAAGACAGGGGAGATTCATATCAGACATTAGAAAAAAATGACACTCTTAAGTAGTCAGGAATTGCAGTAGGTTGCCCAGGAAGGTGGAAGACTCACTGTCCCTGAATGTGTTCAAGTGGCATCTAAATCTGGCACTGGGTAATACGGTTTAGTGGTTTAGGGGTTACAGTGGTAGTGCTACTGGACGGTCTGGATGAGGGGATTGAGTTTACCCTCAGTAAATTCATGGAACACAAAGTTCGGTGTGAGTGTTGATTTGCTGGAGGGTAGGAAGGCTCTGCAAAGTGATCTGGCCAGGCTGGATGAACAGGCTGAGACCAATGGTGTGAGGTTCAACAAGACCAAGTGCTGGGTCCTACACTTTGTCCACAACACCCCCATGCAGTGCTCCAGGTTGGGGGAAGAGTGGCTGGAAAGTAGCCCTGCAGGGAAGGAGCTGGGGGTGCTGGTCGACAGCAGCTAAACATGAACCAGCATGTGCCCAGGTGGCCAAGAATGCTCATGGCATGCTGGCCTGTGTCAGCAACAGTGTGGCCAGAGGAGGAGATTCTGAACTCTGCACTGGTGAGGCTGCACCTCTAGTGCTGTGTCCAGTTATGGGACCCTCCATTCAGGAAGAACATTGAGGTGCTGGAGCATTCCTGGGCAAGGGCAAAGGAGCTGGTGAAAGGACTGGAGAGCATGTCCTATGAGGATGGGCGGAGGGAGCNGGAAGAGTGGCTGGAAAGTAGCCCTGCAGGGAAGGAGCTGGGGGTGCTGGTCGACAGCAGCTAAACATGAACCAGCATGTGCCCAGGTGGCCAAGAATGCTTATGGCATGCTGGCCTGTGTCAGCAACAGTGTGGCCAGAGGAGGAGATTCTGAACTCTGCACTGGTGAGGCTGCACCTCTAGTGCTGTGTCCAGTTATGGGACCCTCCATTCAGGAAGAACATTGAGGTGCTGGAGCATTCCTGGACAAGGGCAAAGGAGCTGGTGAAAGGACTGGAGAGCATGTCCTATGAGGATGGGCAGAGGGAGCTGGGGTTGCTCAGGCTGGAGAGGAGGAGGCTGAGGGGAGACCTTACCTGTCTCTACAATTACCTGAAGGGAGGTTGTGTATGGCCAGACTTCGCGAACACAGACTTGGGCAGGGCTCTCCCCACGTGGGTGTGCCCTTCCAGCCTGTGCAGTGGATGTTTTAGGTGAGGCACAGCGTGCGCAGAACTGGCCCCACAGTTTAAGTCCTAAGGTCCACCTGCCACGGCCGAGCGAGCTTGGACAGTGACAGTGAAGTCCTCAGGACTGTCACAGCACCCGGTACTAACCGGGGCTGACCCTGCTGAGCATCCGAGATGTGACGGGATGGGATGGCAGGGAGGCATTGAACTGCCAGGGGACCGTCCCCACTGAGACTGGAACTCCGGACCCTGGGATTCAGAGTCCAGAGTGCTCTCCATTACACCATGGAACCACCCCCAAAGGGAGGCTGTAGCCAGGTGGGGGCCGGTCTTTTGTCCCAGCCATCTAGTGACAGTACAAGAGGATATCGTCTTAAACTGTTCCAGAGAGGTTTAGGTTGGACATTAGGAAGAATTTCTTCACAGAAAGGGTGATTAGACACCCGGAATGGGCTGCCCAGGGAGGTGGCAGACTCATTTTCCCTGGAGGTGTTTAAGGAAAGACAGGGCGTGTCACTCGGTGCCATGGGCGAGTTGACAAGGTTCGGCCATAAATCTGTATGATTTATGGCGAGTTCGGCCATAAATCTGTATGAGTCATTCATGTAAGAGTTGGACTCGATCATCCTTGCGGGTCCCTTCCAACACAGAATATTCCCTGAAATCCTCTGAAATCGGACTCGCTGACCTCAGAGCTCCGTGACCTCCAAACTCCGTGACTGCGATTCTTCGGCTCGCCGGGAGGAGCCCGGGCGGGCCCCGCACACCCCGCACGGCGCAGGCTCCCCGGAGCCGCCAGGGGGCGCTGCCGCCGCCGCCGCCGCCATTCGGGGCCGCTCTGGCCGGGGGGGCGGGCCCGGCCCGGCATGGAGGCGAGAAACATGAGCCTGCCGCGGGGCCCCGAGAACCTCTGCTTCGACAAGGACGAGTTCATGAAGGTGGGTGCAGGCTGCGCAGGGGGCGAGGGTCCTGCTGAGGAGGGACTGGCGGGTTTCCTGCGGGGAAGAAGAGTCCTGGAGCCTGGGTGGCGATCCTGCGGCGCTGCACTGGCCGCGGGCACGGACAGCGGGGCCGGGATGCGGCCACGTCCAGGCTCAGTGCTTGGAGGGCTTACAGTACTTAATACTGAATTTCGACCTTTAGTTTGTTGTTGGTTTGTCGTTTCTTTGTTCGTTTGGGGGTTTTTAAGTCTGTATAAGGAATATACGACCCTGTATTTTGGCGAGCTGGTCTCTAGGCACTCTGTCCCAAGACACTCTGCGCTTTTGAGCTTAAAGGCCAAGAGTTTGGAAAACTGGAAACTAGTGCGCTAAGAAGCCTTTTGCCCCCTAGAGCTTTAGTTTCCTCAGCTCACTGGCATACAGAGTACTTTATTTTGGGTGTGTTCCTTGCGTGAGCTGTTTGCTTACATCCTCCTCTCTTTCCTGTTTGACTTTCAGGCGGATTTTGATGTTGACCATTTCGTGTCAGACTGCAGGAAACGTGTGCAGCTGGAAGAGCTCAGAGAGGACCTGGAGCTCTATTACAAACTCCTAAAAACTGCTATGGTAGAACTCATAAATAAGGACTATGCAGATTTTGTTAATCTCTCAACAAATCTAGTAAGTGTTGTGAGTTGTACTGCATAGTTCAAGCTTAATGTGGTTCAATGAGATTTTTATTTTACATATGGAAAGGATATGGCTTTTATTTTGACATTCTTAGATTGAAGACATCATAAACTGTGAACCCTTGCACTGAGAGAAGCTAAAAGACCAATCCTGTAGAACTTAGCTACTGTACTGAATTGCTCTTGCCCTGTAATAAACATTTTAGATGTATGCTTTTGTCTTAAAAAACTGATCCATTAGGAAGTTAGATTCAGAGCATGCTTTGTTTCAAACTGACAGCAGTTCTAAAACTGAAGGAAATATATCATTACAATAGAATAGTAAGGCTGTTTTGAAGGATTCTTTTAGGAGTCTTTAAATTTTTTGTATAGTCAAAATATCTTCGAAAAAAAAGAAAACCTACCTGCTTCACTGAAAATTGTAATTGTTTCAGTTGGACAGGTTCAAAGACTGAGATTTAACATTTTAATGGGAAGAAAAATTTCTGTACGTGGAAATTTTATTCAACTTTTGGCTTTGTATGACAAGCAGTCTGATATCTTTATGCCTGTATTTGAGGTAACATATTTTTGCATTGAATTTAAAACTGGAGATTATAAGGGGAGTTACATTTTCTCAGTTCTCTTTTAGAATCTGTAAAATGATAGGCTTTGCCTGTAATTCATGTATGGACTTATTGAAAAAGTCATAAATGTATTTATGGTAATTTTTTTAGGTTGGCATGGACAAGGCTCTTAATCAGCTCTCAGTACCCTTGGGACAGTTGAAGGAAGAAGTTATGGTATGTTCAAAGCAATCATTATTATAGACAGCCTGGTAAACTTCAGCTCACTTTGATATGATGTACAGAACATCTTTTAGTCAAGTTACACTCATTATAATAAACTTCTCTTTGAAAATTGATGACTTAGAGTGGTTGTAGGAGAAGCATTGTGTTTTCAAGCAGTTTTAGTAGCAGTAAACTCATGTTTTCAGTAGTGCATTTCATCCATGAGTTAAAGGATTCCTTAAACATGACAAGTGAACGGACTCTTGCAAGACAAGTCTATGGTGATGTCTTGAAACTCTTTTAATGTTTGAGTAACTTAGAGATGGTAGTAGATAATTCAAATACAAGTCTGTTAAGGACTTGCTTTACTCAGTCCTGTGGTTTAACCATAAAACATCATGCTCTTGAAGGTGGGTCTTGCTCTGGTCTTTCACAGCAACTTGGTCTTTATAGCAAGGGGTAATTTTTATCATCTTGGCAGCCAGTTCAGAGGGATGTTTCCTGCATACATATGCCTTCAAAATATCACAGCCTTGATATCTGAACCAGAAAATAGAGTCACTTAGCATAGAGAGATCCTTATTATGTGAAAAATACTACTTAAAACAGATGTATATGCTCAGATTCAAGACATGAAAACATAGTGGGTTTATTGCCTGTTTCTTTAAATGAAAGGTCAGTTGATCTCCCTAAGGTAGTAAAAGAACACTTCTGGGGGAAGTAATGACACTTGTCATGGCAGTACATTAGTTAGTGTTCTGTTTTAAGTTTAGATTTTTGAGTTAAGGTTTTCTTCAAACCTTAAATGGCAAGGCAGCTTTACATGCTGTGGTAGTTTTACATACTGATCTTTTCTCTCACAGAGTCTTAAGTCCTGTGTCAGTGAAGGAATTCAAGCAGTAGATGACCGGATGGCTAAACAAGAAGATATTAGAAGGAAAAAGGTACAACAAATAAATTGTTGCCCTGAAAAGGTTGTCCTTAGGATGACTTTTTGCCATTAACCCAGAGAAAATGAAATTTAGAAAGTTCTAGGCTGTCTAGATACCCACTGTGCAGAATTTTGTACTTGCAAAAACATATTGACCTTTTGGTTGACAGACTTAATTTTTTTACAGTGTCTAGTTGATCATAAATCTCTATTTTACTTTAGTTGCCCAAAACATACATGTTTGCTTTAGTTGGATTTTTTTTTTAATTATAGTTACTCTTGTTTCTGACTGTGGTAGTATATAAACTTACTTATTGTGAATGGAATTTAAATACAGCTGTTTAATTTTTATGGGGGGTGAACACTAACATTTCTCTTTATGCTTAACTTTGAAGAAAATCAGAGGTAGAAAAGTTGTCCTACATCCATGACAAACATTTGTTTGTGGGGTTTTGTGGACTTATGTGAGCAATACTTCAACTGAGACATGCCTAAAGTATTAAGATGAAGGAAGAAAACTTACATCAGCAAAAATCCCAAAGAACTAAAAGCCATCTGAAATACCTTCTTAAGGTGATGTCAGTTGGGATTGGGGTTGGACATGAAAAATCCTTCTTCAATTACAGATGTGTGTCCTGAGACTTATTCACGTTATTCAGTCTGTTGAGAAAATTGAAAAGATTCTACATTCCCAGGGCACTAAAGAATTGTCCTCATTAGAGGGAAACAGGTAAAAAATATGTAATGTTCAGTTTTGTTTGTAATTGATGTGACTAACTTAATTTCATGGTGTTGCTGAAGGTGATTTTACAAGCATTAGGATGTATCTTTAGAAATGTAACTCTAATGTAATAAATTACTGTAATTTTCTAGGTTTTAGTCTTCTGCCAACTGATAATTCACAGAACGTGTAACTCCAGAGTTCTACATTATTTGTGATTCATTCAGTAAGCAAACTTTTTGAAGTTGGTGCAGTAATTTCGGGGTTTTTTTCTTGGAAGTCACTAGTCCTGTCATGTCTGAAATACTCACTGCAGTACAGTTTATTCCAATATAATTTGGAAGTGAAACAGAAAAAAGCTTTTCTTGTTTTCCCTACTATGTATCATTGAAAGAACTGCTGCAAGAATAGCCGAAGATGGGCAAGGCAGACATGTAATACTTTTGATACAAGGAATGTTTGTGACAAATTCTAGTCAGACCTCTCCCTCTGCCTTTGCTGAGGAGTGAGCCAGTTTTGGAACTGATCTACCAGTCATGTACTTGAAATGCTTGACTGGATTACAAGTGCAACTTCAGCTTCAAGGAAGAGACACTGTGAGGCTGTCTCTTTTGTTTATTGTGCTAGATCACATAGTGATGGGGGAGAGGTGTACAGAAAAATGCATTGATACCTAGAGGAACAAAGCATAAGCAGATGTTTTCAGTCAGGGTGAGGCACTTTTCAGAATTATGTTTGCAAGCAAGATGGTACTGGAGTTGCTGAAAACTTGGTTCATTTTTGGGACTGTGTAGACTTGAGAAGGGTAGGACTGTTTCTCTGGAGATAACTTGTCCTTGCTTTTATTGTATGACAGAAAGGGGAAATAAGAAACAAATCTGGATGGTGAAAGTCACTTAGTGCAGTTTCTGAGCTCTCCTAAGACTGATTTTTCATGTGATAATAAACAAAACTGCCATATAGAAAACAGTGCTTCGTACTGCTGAGGCAAGAGCTTATGTTCCTCTCAGCTTCTGCTTCATCCACTATGTTGGGAGCTGCAAAGCATCTAATGGTGTAGTGTGTTCCAAATCATTATTGCATGATTGCAGTAATTGTACCTATCAGAATTCAAAATATTTAGATTAAACCACAAAAATTGAGGGACAGCACTGTCTATCTGGTACGGATGAAAATGAGTTGATTTGAAAGGATGTAACTGTGTATTCTCATTTTGCATCATCTCTCTTCTAGTCCACTTTTAACTGGACAAGTTTTAGAGAGAATTGCCACAGAATTTAATCAACTACAATTTCATGCAGTTCAAAGCAAAGGAATGCCCCTTTTGGACAAAGTGAGACCAGTAAGTATTGCATGATAGCCTGCTTAATGCTTGTAGAGTCAAGCAAAACCAATATAATTGGAAGACAAATGCCTGTTTCCACAGGGTTTTATTGAATGAATTTAAGGGGGAAAATGGGTCATTTTTATCAGTTGGCTAGAACTATTGCTTTTTTCTGAGGATTTAGGCCTTGTTTGCTAGCTTTTTTAGGATGAATTACTCAGAATAGGAGTAGGAAATACAACAAACATTTCTGTCAGCCTAATGTATCTTGTAGTTTGTCTGCTTACTAATATTGAGGCCTCATTCTAGAGACTGATGTTGGTTTTGTTAGCTGCAGCATACAGACTAGAATTTAATGGAGTGTGCCTACAGAGTGGCTGGCTTGAATATATTCAAGTTTGTCTTTTCATGACGGTACTCTGACCGTTCAGGCCATATACTGATCTTCCCAATATTCTGTTTGTAATAACTATCTACTGTAGAAGATTAATTGATGTTTTGGTGGGGTTTTTTCTTCATTCAGCAGAGAGGGGGAACAAATGAANGAGTCGGAGACAGGAGTGCTCTCCACTACGCCACGGGACCGCCCCACTCTCAATACATGGCTTGGAGAATGTCATGCCAAAAATGGGCTGATGAAAAAAATCAGCCATCCACTGAGAATGCTTTAACAGCTGATGTTTTTAATGTGGTTTGAATGTACTGAATGTAAAAACTGCAGTGTCACTGTCTTCTTCTCAGAAGTCCCCTGCCAGGCCAGGGGGCTGGGAGAAAGATTGTGTCCTCATGTTACCTGAAACCCTCTCCCATTGAATGTAAATCCCCTTACTCTCATTGACCCAAAGCCAGATTCCCCTCTTGTCCCTTATTGATGAGTTTGTATCCCTCCAAAGTCCATATAAACCTGTACCCCTGAATAAACTTCCTCTTTGTTCCTGTCCTCGCCAGTGGTCCCTGTGTGTCCTTTCTCGGGGGCTCTCAGAGACCACATGGTTGGGGTAAAGCAGAGAGCACATTTCTCCTAGGTTTATGGACTAATAATCCAGGACCAGGAGAAACACCATATCATTGCAGATTTCCTTCAGCATCAACGAGGCTACAAGAAACCAACCCTCATAAAAACTAGTGCTTAAAGGAAGATGTGAATATGGAGATGGGGTAATGCTTTAAGGTTATTAGCATAGAGATGTCATTCTTGGTGGCTTTTGAGCTAGTAAGTTAGTTCATAGTTCCTGTTTTTCACTATGTACTTATGCCTATTGGCAGTATAAACTTGTTTCAGCTCAAGATGTCCATTGGTACTGTGTTGGTTCATGGACAGTTTACAGGACTGTTCTGGCCACCAAGTAACCAAACTGGGATAATAACAGGAGTCAGCCTGAGTAGCAGAGTTCTGTGTGTCATGGGAGGATGTTTGTCATGTAGCTTCCTTAATGATGCTTGCCAGGACTTTTGTCCTGTGCCTGTTGTTAAGGGTCATCAGAATGTAGGTTTTATGACTAGTCGGTAATTGGGTTCCTGACTTTGTATGTTCAGTTCAGTTCTGTGGAATCATTTCAGTTCTGTGGATGGACACAATACAGCATGTAAAAGGGCAGAGAAGAAATTAGTCTGTTTGTATTGATAGTTCAGCTTAGACTACATTAGTGTGTGTTGCTGAATTTGCTTCAAATACAGAGTTGTAAGGACAACTTGGGCAGGTAGTGTAGCAACGAGTTGGATCTAGTGGAAAACATGTAGAAGGAGATCAGGAAAAACGGTTAGCAGAAGGGAGACTGCAGACTGAATCCTTTTTATTTTATTGCTAGTATCAGTGTCTTTGATTTGCAGTCATTTGACAGGTAGTGTTGGAACACGCTGTCTTTTTCGCCTCTAACAAAGAGGGATAAATACAGTTGTTATCCCTGGTCACTTTCGGTAAATCTTTTGTTCATTGTCACACACAGCAGTTCAATTGAACAAGGAACAATTACTGGCCTATTTCCTCAGAATTAAGCAGCCCTTAGATAAGTTACTGCATAACTTACAACATACAGAGGAAAATAATTGCCTTTTGCCTTATTATCATAAATACACAGTATTTAAATAGCATCAGTAACCTATTCAGCCTGTGTTAATGTTCATTAACTGCCAGTTATCAAAACCTTTGCTCCGTTCAAATGAAAATGGAAAGCTGGTTTAGGTATTTTCTGGACAAATGTACTTCAACAATGATGACAAGGCTTTGCATTTGTTTATAGCTATATTTTGTTTCTCTTCATAGCGTATAGCTGGGATAACAGCTATGTTGCAGCAGTCTCTGGAAGGGCTGCTCTTGGAAGGCCTTCAAACTTCAAATGTGGACATAATACGCCATTGTCTTCGCACTTATGCAACAATTGACAAAACACGAGATGCAGAGGCATTAGTTGGTCAAGTGCTTGTAAAACCCTACATAGATGAGGTAAGATAAAGTAAAAAATCCCAATTGATTTGCTGATTTTTGCTGTTAACCTCCAGCTCTCTTTAGCAACTTCAGAATATCTTTATGGAGAGAGCAGGAGAACTGAGCCCCCCAAAAATGTCAATTTGTTTATTGTTGCCATTTGAGGAAAAAAAGTATGGAGGAATTCTCATACCTGCCTGTCACTAATTTCAGATTATATCCCACTGGGTTTCTTATTTGTCTTACCTACATTTTTCTTGGACTGAGGAATCAAAAAACCCAAACCTCTTCCCTGAAGGACAAGGTTCCATTGGGTGTTGCTAATGCTGTAGCAACTGCTACAGTGGGGGCCAGGTTGTTATCCCCTTTATTTTCTCAGTATCTGTTCCTTCACCACTTCTGTGCCATTCTGCTTGTTTATGTAGCAAGAGGCAAAAACATTCAGACAGGTGGAAGAATATCAAGAAACAAGCTGTTGTTCTTTTCCTTTGTTGTCCAACTACTGTCTGCCTTCTCTTTGTGGCAGAGATTATCCCTTTTCACAGGATATGAGTACTGTCCAGACAAAGTGCTTTGCTAGTTGCATTAAAGGCTTAGCTATGTCACAGAAGTTTTCTTGGCTTTGGCTCGCCTGTATTTGGGATTGGACCAACAACTTCTACATTTAGAAGAAATTTTTTGCTTTATTCTGATGTTTGATTAGCTTTTGCCAGTCATGTGTTTAACAGGCTGCTTCACGTGACAGGGATGAGGCAGTGGGTCACGAGCCAGACACGGTGACTAACATTTAAAAACAAAGAACACATTGCCATTCATGGGCCTAGTCTTGGCACTAAGTGCTGCATTAAAGGAAGTAATAGTTCAAGTTGGCAAGTTATACTTGGAAACTAGAATATTAAAAATCTAATATACTGACTATCCAAATATTTGAGGTTATAGTGTTAGGAGTTTTGAGTGAGTAACTGTGATTCTTGCATTACAGCATTTTATGTTCGCTTTTCTGACGTTTCATGTTGAACTCTTCCCAACAGGTGATTGTAGAAGAGTATGTTCAGTCCCATCCTAATGGCCTTCAGGCAATGTACAATAGACTGTTGGAGTTTGTTCCTCATCATTGCCGTCTCTTGCGTGAAGTAACAGGGGGAGCTATTTCAAGGTAATTATCTTGGGGGTTTCTCTCAGTTGCACGGAAATTACAGCAAGTATACACTTTTTAAATGCTTTTCATTATTAACTTTCATACACTAATAACTTATGTGGCCTTTTCTGAAGATTCATAGTCAAGTTTGATTTCTCTCTCATGTCTGTGTTATTCAAAACAAAACAGTGAACAGACTTTCTTCATGCTGCAGCCCAGACCTTCAGAGAAAGGAAAAGTAATGTATTTCAGTAGTAGAAGTGAGTCCTGTTCGTAAACCAATGTGTCAGATAACTCATTATTTTGAACCCATTAAGTATGATTATACACTTCATCCGAGGAGAAGAGCATAATAAAGCTATTAAAAATGTAAGTGCAAAAGTTACCGAGTTGTTAGTGCACATCAGAAAAGTGGAGATGATCCCCAGAGGTTTGAGTGACTTATTGCATGTACTGAAGCTATAGATTTAATTGATTCGTGCTTCCACTGTCTTCTCAAAAAGTGCTTAATTCCTTATGCAATAAATTGCCTGGTTTCAAGTTTAAATAATTCAGGTCTACTGAATTGTATCCATTTAGTCATCTGTTTGCAGGCTGGTTAATATAGTAGACTGCTGTAACCAGCAGAACTATCAGGGACTGCAGAATTACTTTTCTAATTAGTCATCCATTGCTGAGCTTTTTATGACTCCTAAGTTTTACTAACATTTCACTTCTTTTAACCTCTCAGCAAGTTTTAATCTTTCTTCTTAATAATGGAATGTTTCTACTTTTTACTGTGGTGTACTGAACTGGAATTGAATGCTTCTCTCTCTTCTGTTCTCAATTTATGTTTTTATAATCAAGGCAGCCTTTAATCTTTTGCTTCGAAAACAATGTCATGTATAAATACAGCTTGCAACAATTAGGAAAATGTTCTGCTTCTTTTCATCGCATTAGTCTCATCATTTCTACTTGGTAGGTCTTGGAAGTTTGGAGCTATTAAAACTTGAATTATACCAATAATAATAGAGTTCTTAGCTGAAATATATGCATTTTCCAGAACACACTTGCAAGATAAAGAACTACTAAGTTTTTAAAACACTTTGAGAGTTATTAAAAATACCTTGGATTTGATGAGACTGTGGAATCAGGTAAGAAATCTCACAGGAAGAACAGTCTAAGGGAATCAGGATAACTATGTGAAGTTAATTGCATTCTGTCTAGTGCAGTGCATGTGGTTTTTTTGTTATTCCTGCCTCCAAATAGAAGTCTGGTAGTAAAATATAGCCATGGAGTAATTGCAATTTGTTTTCAGTGAAAAAGCAGATATTGTTCCTGGATATGATTTCTTAGTGAATTCAGTGTGGCCAGAAATCGTACATGGTTTGGAAGAGAAATTGCCTTCACTGTTTAACCCTGGAAACCCAGATGTGTTTCATGAGGTAATTAATTTTTTCCATTTCTTACTTCTTTGACACACACAAGAATTGAATGGGTCATGTTCTCCAGTTTTTTCCCCTCTGTTTTTTTTTGTGTAAATTCATTTTGTTGCATGGCTTGAAAGAAGAGGTTATCTCAAATCACTTGATTCAATTTTCACAGGAATTAATTCCCTCCTCAGGTTTGTCAGAAAAGCTCATGCAGAAGTTATTGGAAGCCATTTAGTCATGTGAATTAATATTTGTTTGGGGAATAGATGTTCTTTTGTAATTATAGAACTGCAACATTGAAGGTGGGAGTGGATGACTCCAGTGTTTGCCCAAATCCAAGACTTCTGTATAGCAAGGGCTCTCATGTAACTTGGTTACAATTTTTTCTGTACTAGAGGAAGGTTAAAAAAAATTGTTTCACTTGCTTGTTTTAGCTTTTGCTCGCCTACAGTACTACAGATTATGTTGTGATTAAAAACACAAGTCAACTAAAAGAAACAAAAATACTTGGAGGCAGCACCATCAGGTTTGAAACATAAAAGTAGTATTTTCTCTGGTATCGCAGTCAATTATGAAGCAAGGTTACATTAAATAATTATTTTAAAGCACTTCTCACTCTTGTATTTTCTTCACTGGCAGTGCTGCTCTGCCTCTAAAAGATCATCTTTTACTAATGGTGAAATCAGTTTCTTGGTCTAGTATGAATATTGGCTCTGGCAGTACTTTTTTAATATGCCACAAGTAGCAAATAAGAGCTTTCTGCTTTTCCTCCTGTCCTGTCTGCTTGTATTTAACCATGATTGCTGAAAAAAATGTAATTATTTTTTTTCCTTGCAACTTGACTTGTGATTAGGGCAAATCATTTTATTTTGAAGATGGAGATGAGAAGCAGTGATAAATGCTCTGCAGGAAGGCATCGTAGGCAGATCAGGACAGAGACTTAGGGAAGTGGCTTGCTGGTGGAGGTTTATAAGGCACGTGATTCTTCCAGTGTTTATGCAAAACTGCTTTTACTGAGTACTTACATTTTTTTCTTAGAATTTAAGATCTCTTTTGTACAGCTAGATTGAATAAATGAAGGCAGGCAGGCATGACAGTGAGTGTCTTCAGGGCCGGCTCTGAATAAGAAGCAAATTAAATGGATGATGAAGAAAGTTGCCATGCAAATGACACTGTAGTGTGTTCCACCTCCCTTTAAGAACACTTGGTTTACCATAAAGTTTCAGTCACTCTCTAAGCTTTCACCTAATGCCCTGCATACAGCAAATCTTGAGCCTTCTGCTATTCTGTCCTGCATGGCTTACAAAGCAATATATTTTATCTTCAGAAAAGCTAGGTTTGTTTGAAAGTCTGTCATCTTTTATTACACTGATACTGACCAGCAATGGCATTGTGTTTATTTAAAAAACAATCTACCATGCAAAAAAAACCCCATCAAAACCCAGCACCTCTCCATGACTTTCAAGTAAATCAGGTGGTAAGTCTAAAGTACTTTCCAGACTGCTTTTGACTACTTGGCTCAGTGTCATTAAAATCATTAAAATATTTTACCTGAAAATCAATATGAAGTTGAAATGCCAAGTACAAAAATGCCATTATACCTACCTAAAGACTAATAGTTCTGAATTAGGAGGAAGAAAAAAAACCTTAAAATTGTTTTTGCACTACTGATGAGCCAAGCAATGCAACACAGATTTTAGACAGTTATCTATTTCTATGTTGTTAGAAACACAGAAAAATCTTTCTCCAGGTTTATTTGCATATGTATAGGTTTAATGCTGAAAAGTTTGAATATGCAGTATTATCTCTTAGGAGGTTTTTAGATGTAGAGGAGAGAGGGGAATGGAAACATTTATTGTAAATCCTTTAAAAATCAGACTGGCAGTGTTTCTATGTATGTTGAAATAACTATTTGTGCAAGATTGTTTTGTTTGGGCCTTTTTAAATTGTTTCAGATTGTTGTACTCTTGTTTCTGAGTCAGATTTGTAGATTTACAGGTATTTGAAAAGAATACTTCTTTTATCCCTCAACATTCATTTGAGATTAAGTTTAGATTCCTGTATTTGAATATTGCTCCATTTTGGTTCCCAGTTCAAATAACTGCAGTCAACAATCCAATCCTAGAAGCTCAGATGGGAACCAGTCTTGCAATTCTCCTGGATGTAACATTATCAATAACTAGAGAAATATCTCTTGAGTTGCCTTCTGCTTTGAAAGTGATGTGTCTTTACAGAGTGTTTGGTTTGTGTCTCACTTAAGGTAGCAGAGCATTAACAGCTTGATTGCCTTTTTACAGGGTTTGTTACTTAAGAAAGGAGGCCTGAAAGAGCACTAATCTGTCATTTGTTGTGGATGTAACTCCTATACCTGTTATGGGTCCATTTTGTTATAAATACAGCCACATAGGAGACAAGTAGTAACGTGAGAGCTTTTGAGTGCATTTTTCTGAATACTGTCTTGGCACACCGAAACTGCCATGCTACAAGAAAAGGATGCTGTAATTATACCTTTAACAGAAAGCTATGAACTTACCCAGTACAAAGGCATGCCCAAATCAGTGGTCATGGGAGAGTGTCTGTGAGAGTTTCCTGTGGTCACAGGAAAGTTTCTGAGAGCAGAGCGTATGAGCAGCAACACAGGGACTGCTCCTTACAATGTTCTACTGCATCTTCAGAGGCAAAATCACGTAACCTCAGTAGTGCTGTGGATTGTGGTAACAGCCTGGCTACTACATCCCTGCTGCTGTTCTTACTACAGTGAAGTCAGAAGCGCTGAGAGATTCAGTCAGGCTTGTTTCATTAATTCAGCAGTGGCTTAATGAGAATGTATGGTAGGTTTTATGGCTGATTCCTATGTTTTTAAATAGAGGAATCTTGCACAGAAGCCAAACATTTGTAGGGAAGCAGATGTAGAAATTCTTAATACAAGTCCTGTGTAACAGACAAAAATAATCATGCTTCCATTCTCATGTGTGTTTGGCTGTGTGTACTTCTGAGTTCCATTCCTGATTATTCCTGTTTGTTGTATGCCTTTATCTCCTGCACCTGTCTCTGTTCTTACTACTGTGCAGTACTGTTGTTCCACTCCAGTGACTGAGCTCAGAAAGACTGCTGCATCTCTGATCAGTTCTGCTTGTTCAGTGTGCTTGGACTTTTTATGGTTTTTACAAGTGTCCTGTGCTTGCTTTCCTTACCAGGAGGTAACACGGCCTAGTTAACTGGGTTTAGTTTCATTGCGACCCAGGATTTTAGCCTTGTATGATTAGGTGATGGGGCAGGGTCAACCCATTCTGAACCTCGAGCTTAACTGTATCCTGATACAAGAGTTCTGCTGAGTGGGTGGTGGCCTTCCTTGTGTGAGAAACAAAGTCTCAACCTCATGTGGTGCTTTATAAAGTTACAGGAGATAAAGTGATTTAACAGTATCCTGTTTATCTCTCCATGGGGGTGTAAGTTGGAATTTTTGTTTAATTGACTGGCCATATGTTTTTTCTCATGTCACTACAGACAGCCCCAATAACCCATTCGTTTTTACCGACATGAATCGCATTCATACTTCTCACACTTGGTTGCTGTGACCCTGTGCATGATCAGAATGCTCTTTCTCCTTCTGCAGAAGTACACGACTAGTATGGATTTTGTACGGAAATTTGAACGACAGTGTGGCTCCCAGGCCAGTGTGAAACGCTTAAGATCTCATCCCTCTTACCACAGCTTTAATAACAAGTGGAATTTGCCTGTGTATTTTCAAATAAGGTTGGTATGCCTTTTTTTTTCTCTTACAAAAACAGAGTTTAGTTACAGCACGATGAGCTGGGTTAGGGTCAGATCTCATTGTTCAAAATTTCGCTTGCCAACAAATCATAGTAGAAATCAAACTCAGAATTTAATTACTAAGTCAAGTAACTTTTATATATCTTTCAGCAATTGAGCAAAATCACGGACTACTGTTCTTCAGTAGGTACCATGTTGTTACATCAAATTTGATACCTACTCATAAAACTTTTGGGAACAAGTCTAAATTTAAAGTCTTGAATTCTTGTTTCAAATACTTCAGTGTCTCTGGAACTAGTCTGTACGTTGAAAGATGCTGCTTGTGAAAATCTAGAGGAATACTTACTATGAAGGAAGTAGTCTTTCTTTTTAGAAATACAAAATTAAAGGACTTGACAACTTGTAGCTTCTCCATGTCTAGCCATGTTTGTGAAATTTTTTTGTCTTACAGGATGTACTCTTTAAAGTGCTGGGGTTTGTAGCATTGTCTTCCCAAAGAATGCCCTACCATTCCCTAATCCTGAGGAGCTAAATAATAACTTCTATTTTTCCAGCAGGTCTGATGTACCTATAGTACTACCTTTTACAGACCTTGCAACTACAAGAGAGCAGAGAGACACAAGAAAGCCCTGTTTTAATTCTAGTAATGTTAGAATTTTGATTAACAAATTAGAATGTAAAACCATATTTTTAGAAAGGATAGTCTGATTGTAGGGCTGGATAGCAAGCCTCCAGCCAAGGAAAAGAACCCAAGTGTCCTGTGTGTGATCTCTCTTGGTTGAAGGCCTTCTGAGAGTCTCTTAAAAAAGAAAAAAAGAAAAGTAGAATTTCCAAAAGAAAAGGAAGAGAAACTGATGCTTATTTTCAACCTGCATCACTTGAGTGGCCTTTTTTATTGCATGATTCTGTAACTGGCAGCACCATAGTCACATTTACACGGTTTCTTTAATCCAGGATAAATCTGCATTTCTGCTAAAAAATTCGATCAGGGAATCTTACGAGTAGTAGAGTTAATATAAGTGACAGGAGCACAGGATTGGGGGCAGGGTCTTATTGTTTTGGTTGTTCATGTTGTTTAGTAAAGCAGCAGTCACAGCATCTGATATCCTGGTTTGGTTTTTTGCTTGCACATCTGTTCCTGCAGCTGTGAACTGATGAGGATCTGTTACTCTGGGCAAAAAAAGGCTGATGTTCAATCAGTTTCCCCAAACCACTTAATTGTACAAATACTTATGCTGGGCCAAGGGAAAGGGCAGGAGTATTCACTGCAGAAGTGGTATGGAGTGCTCAGACTAAAAGTGTCCATGGAACTCTAGACATTATGAACTTTTAAAAAGATATAAGTCATTAATAGGTCTGTGTGTCTGCCCCCTTTGTTTGAAAGTGCAGTTTTTCTAATAAGAGACCACTTGATCCAACTTTTATACTCTTACTCATAAAATTGAAATGGAGCCTGAGCATATTCTTTCTGTTGAAAGATGTTTCCTATTAGGTATGCTGAGCTCTGATTGATTAAAAAACTTTTAAAAAATCATTTCCCTCTGATCCAAGGTTACTGTAAATATAAATAGTGCACTATTTTGATAAATGCTTGGGTAAAGCAACTGGTCATCTTTCACCATTATTCTTCCTTTATATTGGAATAATCTAATAACTTTTGGAAGTGCCCATGACTACCTTGGTGCAGAATTTTAAAAATAGTGTGACATATATATATCTCAAGGAAGCTTTTTATTTGATACATGTTCACATCCTTTAAGTCATACATAAGATTTTTATTGAACATTATGGGCATTTATAGTCAAGATTGTTGGGGATTTTTTCCTTTTTTCAATTACAGAAATTACCCAGAAAAATCAGCCATCATTAAAGCCTTTATAAATGACCCTTTGAGGAACAGATGGATGTTGAGGCATTTCTTCTGTAGCAGTGCTGCATTTCTTCTGTAGCTACAGTCCCAGTAACTCTGCCATTCTTTCAGTTATATCAGTACAGCTGATTGTGGAACTGTAGGGAACCCCACATTGGGGAAATTTTTCTCCTGTGTAAGAAACATTCAGCAAAATTCTGTCATTGTTAAAAATCTTACTCTGTTCTCTAATCCTTTTCTCCACAAGACGTCAAGACACTGCTCTGCTGGTGGAGGCAGTGCACAGGCAGAAACGAGGTTTTGAAACAGATTCACAAATATATTTAGTTGTTAAACATGCATCTTAGTACATTAGGAGCTTGAACAAGAAAAGCCACGTGGGCCTCTGTTTTGGTCTGGAAATGACAGTCGAGAAGCTTTAAGAGAAGCCCTGCAGGTTTGTAATTAGTAACTTCGATGAGAAAGGCTTACAGAGTTAGTATGGTGCACATAAAAGCAGAAAAAGGGAAACCAGTGACAACAGAACTTTCTATAGGGGAGCTTAAATGGATAGCTTTGTTTCAGTGCTTGGAGGGAAAACCTGGTTAAAGAAGGATTTTTTGCAGCTCTTGCTTGACAGTTTTCAGGTGAGGGAAATGCTATGTTGTTCATCCAACATGCATTAAATATGGAAAAGTATCAGGGGTTTTAATAATGTTTTTTTCTGTTATTATTCACCAAAAGAATTCGAGAGGCACGATTTTTTAATTTTTTTTTCTTTGAAGGGTGAATTTTTTAGAAAGGAGGGTCAAGGTATCCTGTGAGGAACTATTGATTTTCATTAGGTACAGAATTGTTTGCAGAACCTTATGCTTCTGTTCTTTAACAAACACGTAGAAAGCTGGAGTGTCCAGTGTCACATGACATATCTGAAGGTCAGCTAAAGCAAGTATGAGTCACAGAAACACAGACTGTTCTCAGTTGGAAGGGACCCACAAGGATCATCGAGTCCAACTCTTAAGTCAATGGCCCATACAGGGGATTGAACCCATGACCTTGGCATTATTACAACCAAGTTTTAACCAACTTAGCTAAGTTTACTTTTATTTTAAAACCATAACAAAACAAAAAGATTCACAAAAGAGGTGAGGACTTCTCTCTCTGTGAGCTATCATGTTGATAACATTTGTAACCATAATTTTAACAATGTCCCAAAGTATAAGCTTTGCATGTGCCTGTAAAAGGTCAAAGATTCTCTTTCGGATCTTTTAATGCTGATGTGGATAATATCCCAATTTAAGTTGGGCAAAAATAATGCCGTGTTTAAAATCTGTGTATGTGTACTGATAGCAAGTGAAATAATACTGAAGTAAGAATTGAAAAATGTTTAGGCATCAATTTAAGCAGCTGTTGAATTGTAATACTCAAAACTTTTCTGTCTCTTAGATTCAGAGAAATAGCAGGGGCCTTAGAAGAAGCACTTGCAGATACACTGGAGGAAGCACCAGGTAAAATTTTATTGGAAAAAGGACTTTCTCTGTTATAAAGGAATCAGTGGTATAAGTAGCAGTGGTTACTGTCTGTCTGTTGAGTATTTAGTAACATGCATCCCATGGATCACATGAGCTTTCTGATTTCTGATTAAGTGATCAAATAGTATATAAACTGATTAAATACATTTTTTTAGAGATGGCAGTTTGGGAGTACTGTTCAGTGATTACTTACTAAAAACACCCCTTTTGGCAGGAGTTATTAACGTACTTTTGGAACCATCCCCTCAGTGAAAGAAGGAACTAAATTAACATTTCACATTCTCTAAGTGACAGCCAAAAGGCTACACTGTGTTATTTTCCTAATTGTTGTAACATTATGTAGAGGCAAAAATGCCTGCCTGTGGGCAGGTTTTAGGCTTTCTGTGGTTTATAGTGTTGGTGTCTGCTCCAAAAACATGCATTGATTTGTGAGCAGATACACACAGGAAGAATTAGACTGGAAGGGGATAACCTGGTATATTCACTACAATTATATTATGAGAAAAACTAACTTCAGTTCACAGAGTAAATACTGTGAAAAAGGCAGCTAAGAGCCCCATAAATGCCTCAGTGTGTATATACACACACACACATGCCTTCTGAAGAAAACAAGGAGAAAAAATCCTAATGGAGACAAAATGTGTAAATCTTTCCAGTTCAAGGCATAGGCCTGGAACTTGCAGACATATTCCTTGGCTTTCTAACTGTGTTCTATAAAATGTTAGTGTGAACTGCCTTAAAAGTATTTTGTTTCAATAAGGATATTCCTACTGTGTTCTAAATAAATATTTATAACAAGTATCTCCTGTAACTGTGAGAGGAGCAATAGTTTAGTGCTAAAGGACTGTTACATTGTGTCTGGCAGGCATATCTAATATAACTTCTTCATAAGATTGCCAAAAACTATCCTGGAAATGTTATCTCCTGAAGTGGATTATTTGGCCAAGCTGGTTCTGCCTTTATTGCAGGCAAATTTTTTCACTTGTTGCTTTGGGCCTGCATAGCTACAGCAAAACTTAGTGGAATTTTAAATCTAAAGCATTGAGGAGATCCTATTTTAAGAGTTTGTTTCAGATAACACTTAATAAATTTCTATCTTTGTCATTGGGTCTCTTGGGAAGACTTTTTTTCTTTTTTTAGTTTTAGGTAATGCACTTACACTGATGTTACAATTTTAAAAACATGCTTAGAACCTTTGTTGTCTAATTGTTTTTAGCTGGCAGCTCATACTGTCTTCTGGCCACTCACATGGTCTGGATGAGTCTTCTGAAGTGCTGGTCAGATCAAATGTTTTTACCATTGTTGGCACACCGTCTGTGGAAACTTAGTCTGCAAATTTTGGCACGCTACTCTGTGTTCATCAGTGAGGTAAGAGACCAGCATGGTTTTGCTTTTGGTGATTGGGTATGTCCATCAGTAAGAGAGAGACCTTTTGAAGCAAAGTATGTGACCTCTTTTTAAGCGGGTTTTTTTCTAAACATAACATTCTTCTAACAAGAACACTTTCAACCAGTTCAGGAGTTTGGTTTATAAAAAGTATCACTGCAAAATACATGATTAAGCACAAATATCAGTTCTGTTGCAGTGTTACTGTCTGATAGTTGCCAAGGCTGTGCTTCATGTTGCTTAAGGCTGCCCCTGCCACTGAAAGTAATAGTCACAATCTTGGAGCCAGGTGAAAAATAAACATGCAAATAAAAAGGGGTAAGATAAACTGCAAATCATCCAATTTCATAGTACACCAAAATGTTTTTAAAATATATTTTTGTGCAATTTATGAATGGTAATCTCCCTTTAAAGTGTGTCATTCTAGTGCTGAGAACTTACAAATCCTTTATATAGTGTTTCAGTTTATCCAACTTTAGCTGCCTTAACTATTGCTCAGGTTCACATTTCAGTTTGATATTTCAGGTTGCTCTAAGGCCCATTTCCAATGAGAATGCAAAGGAAAGCAAAAAATCTGTGCCAGTTGGTAGAAAGGAATCTTCTGTAGGCCTCAACCCTAGCGAGGACCAAGGGAATGGGTCTTCTTCAGAAAGTCTGCCCTTGTCTTCTATATCTAGTACTCAGCTGGTGTATGTTGCTGCAGATCTGGACAAACTCCAGGATCAGGTTTGTGCTTGTGACTTTACTTACAAAAGAGTCTTTGTTGATGTTTGTTAAGGGCATTAAATTGTTTGAAATAATGTACCATAAAGGTTTTTTTAAATCTTAAATGCTAAAACTTGGATGGTCTAACACAGAAAATACCGCCTGAAATACGTGGCCTACTGTCTTATTGGAATGTCAGTTTACAGGGAAACCACTTAAGATATTTAAATTCTTTTTATAGTAGCTGCTGGACTTAAACCCCTGAAATAATATATTTCTACTATTTTTTACTGCAAAGCATCACTCTGCCAGGCCTACCTTTTCTAGTAAAGTCTGTGTTGCAGCTTGGAGTGTGGTGCAACATTCAGCTTTAATACTGTGTTCTCTTTTAAATGTTTACTGATTTTAGTCTTTGAGGTTGAAAAAGCTTTTGTCATCATGATTATACTTGATGAATGATTATGAGTCTTGAGGAGAGATGTATGTATTAATTTTCTTCCAGCAGGGATGAATTCTATGTATTTTTGGTCAATAAAGCTGAAATGTCTGTAATTTGTGAAGTTGTAAGTTGCAGGTGGATTTTGTTAATTCTAAATTAATTTCTCTGAGTACAGCAGTAAGGTAGAGGATTTAGTGTGTAGGCCTTAATTCCTGTGCATATTTTAGACTTCTAGTTTCCCAGAAATGCAGGAAAACTATAGAAATGGAAGGTGTCTTTTGATGCACTTTTAACTTGCAGGATGTAGAAATAGCAATTAAAATGTTTGTAATAACTACATCTCTCTTGATTTTGGGGTGGGTTTTTTTGCTTTTGGGGTTTTTTTTCAGATTCCTGACATCTTAGACATGATTAAACCAAAGCTTGAAATGATTGGCTTCAAGAATATGTCTTGTATTGCAGGTAAAGCTTAGAGGCTCTTTTCCTCTGTCTCCCACATCCCCTCTGCCAAACAAATTAATTCACTTTTACACACTTTCATTATTACAATGAAAATTTGAAAAGACTAATGTGTTCATTACTTAATGAAACTTGCTTTATGTTTAAATTGTTACAGAGAAACAATCTTGAGACATGTTGAGTCTGGAATGTTTAATGACTAAAATTGAGTGAGTCTAAAGTGCTTTTAGGATTCTTCTCCACAAAACGAGGACTTTATACTGAAAGATTTTGTATCAAATCTTTAAATTCCTTCTTGTAAAATAATTGGGGAAGAAGTAATGAGAGGCTTCCATTATGCAGTTAAAACTATAATATTTTTATCAGATGGTTGTTCTCTCTCAGGCCTGATGAATCATGTTAGGCAGAGAGTTATCAAAGTATAATAGTTAAATACCTTAACTTCAGGTGACAGAAGCAATTCAGTATTTTAGCCTGGTTTTTTCCTGGTTTTTTTTTGTCTTTTGGTTTGGTGTTTTGTATTGGGGTTTTGGGGGGCTTTTTTTTTGTTTGTTTGGTTTTTTTGTTTCGGTGGTTGATTTTTTTTTTCATCTGATCATTCTTTATGTGAAATACAGAGTTTGTTTTTAATTTAGTAATTCAGGCTAGGCATGTAGCTCCATGAGTGAGCTCTAGTCCCTGTCTTCAAACACAGCCAGAAGTTCTGTCTTGTGATTTCCACTCAAATCTCTGAATCAGAATTATTGATAGATGTCCAAGACCATAAGAGATGTAGGAGCTACTGCAGATCCCCTACTCAGTAAATGCTCTGATGTAAATCACAATTCTGAGTTGAACATACTCTGGTCATTCCATGGGGAACTTAGAAAGAATTTCACAACCACAGTTTCTTTGGAAGCTTGGAGCCTTTTGATTCAAGCCCCTTGCTTCATTGGTAATACTGAAAAAACTTTTAACCTGAAAAATGTTACTTTACATCTCTTTCCTTCCCTCCGTCTGTGTTTCTGGCTGAGGAATGGTTGGTATTACTGATAGTGTTCTATAAATGGCTCCTTTGTGTTTATTTGGTAAGTGTATCCTGTATTTGATACCAGATAGTGAACAAGATTGGAAGATCAAGGGGGTTCACACAATTTACGTTGTGATTGGGCAGGGTAGCTCAGTTTAAACTTTAGCATTTTCACTTGAATAGGAGCCTTGGAAGATTCAAAGGCCTCTCTGTCAGCCTGCATCCCTACCTTGAATAACAGGATTATCCAGGATCTCAGTGAGTCCTCCTTTGCATACCTGAAGAGTGCACTGGAAGTTCCAAGATTATATAGGAGAACCAACAAGGTCAGTGATGGTTGCAGAGGTAAAACTAAATTTCAGAAAGGCCTTTGCTAAGATTGTTGTGCGTTCTTCAGGCCTGTCCATATCTGCTTGACAATGAAGAGCCCTGTTAAATATCTTGAGATAATTTAGTCATTTATTGTTTACTTCATTGCGAAAGTTAAAAAAAAGGGTATTTTCAAAATTTAAGGTAGGCTAACAATGATGAGAGCACAAGCCTAAGATAGAAGGAAGGGCAAGGAGTAGAACTGTAGATGTGCAAGAGAAAAAGGGGTAATGTTTTCTTCATGTCACAGCATATACTGTAAGATGCAGTACTGCTGACTGCCAGACTGTTTTTAGGAGGCTAACACTTCTGCCTGCTATGTCAAGAAACTTCTTCCCAGTGAGCTTTGATTTGTTTCAAGAAGTACCTTGCACAGAAGGAAACAGATAAGAATGGCTCATAAGAGTAATTTGTTGAGAAACTTTTTCACCATTACAAAAAGCAATGGTGAAATATGGTACTGAAACCAATTGTCTGATCTTGGCTTGTGTTACTGCTGTGACTTACCTTTGCCAGTCTCTCTTGACAGTCATCCTGGTAGTTAGCTTGGTATCATTCAGTCCACAGAGAAAAATTTGAGTAACGTGAACCACGGATTACTACATCCTTGCCTAACTTGAGCACAGGAAGCAGCTAAAATGGCAGGCCATAGCTCTTCCCATTTCACCCCTCTCCCCATATTTCTCTTCCTGCTGTCCTCTGCATAGTGATTTAGTTGACTGCCATTATCTCTCAGTTGTCCATCAGCTGTTGAAGCAGATGCTGTGCCAACACAAAGACATAAGACCTGGCCACCTTCAATTCAAGTCAGGTGAGGTGCTGGCTTGAGCTCTGTACTCCAGGAGTGTGACTGCATCGCTCTCTTGGCCATCAGTGTAACTGTGGTGCAAAGCCTAAGCTGATAAACAGGAGAGAGAGCACTTGGGTAGAGAAGGTACATTATTACAGTTGCATTAAGTTCTGGCAACTTAATTTTTACTGTGTTCTAACACTTTGGCTTTTTCAGCAGAATTCAGAATTTGGTGTGAGGGTAGTCTTTGCAGGAATTGTGCCAAGACTTTTTGCTTGGCCGTGTTCTAAGTAAGAGGTTACTGAGATATTTCAGGTTCTGTTGCTTTGCAATGCATGAGGTTCACCCAGTCTGTGTGTGGATCGTCCCTGGAGAGGTGAAGCATGCTCCAACCAAAACTAGCTGAGAGGATGATAGTGAGGGGATATAAAAGCATTCTTCTGGAAAACATAATGAGGAAGCAGTATGGTATAAGAACAGAAGGAACAATGTCTTTGATTGAGAGAAGCATAGTACAAAGCAGTAGGAATTTTAACAAAGGTATAATAGTATGTTTGGGGCACTGAGTGTGCTCAGCTTTCTCTGGAAACAGCATGAGCAGGAAGAGCATTTACAATTATACCCTGATAATAGGAGTGGCTGGCACATGGATCTCTCAAAAAGCTTTGGTCATTTTGAGCCTTGTTCTGTATTATATCACACTGTGTAACACCACTGAATGACTTTGTGATGCGCTTTCCTATGTATAATGATCTCTTCACTGACTTGTCCTGAATGGAATGTGTATCTCTTTGCTTAGGTACAGCATTAGTATTTTATATATATGCAAGAATTGGGTGTTGATACTTTCAGTAAGTAAATTACTGGTTCTTTTCCCTACCTTGTTTCCCTGTGATCTACCAGGAGGTGCCGACTAAAGCTTCACCATATGTTGACAGTGCTCTTAAGCCCTTCTACCGACTGCAGAATGAATACAAAGATACCTTGAAGCAGCCCATGGTTCATCAGTGGTTGGAAGGTGCTCTCTCTGAAAGCACCCAAAAGTAAGAAAACCATACAGAACATTCTTTGCCTTAATTAAAAACTCCAGTATCCATTGAATGGGCATGGAGAAAAACCAAAACACTATGAATTAACAAAAAAGAATATACCACTCTTTTCTTGGGATATCTTTCTTCACATTTACTCTGGTGGTGTGTATTCAGCAGATGAAAACCTGGGTAGGCAATCCAGAGACCTGGCTTCTGCTCAGATCTGTGCAAACTGTGACGCTGTGGACAGGGCATTTGAAAAACTGATTAGCTCTAGAATTGCAACAATAAACTGAAAATTTGCATTGTGTTTCAGAATTGATGTAAGACCTTATCCTCATGGTATTTTCAATTAACAGTGGCTGAATTTTCAAGCAGCTCGAGTTCTGCTGTCCTTTGACTTTTTTACTGTATGTAGTGATTATCCATTTTAGTGGTGTAAAAAAAAAGACCTTTATATTTGCCGAAGAGTTAACTGTTCACCATTTAATAAGGCAGTCATAAAGCAATACTTTCTTTAGTAGAGCTTCTGTTTCCTAGTTAGCATCTTGAGGACTTCTTGAACATGAATAGCCATCTACATTAAGTTCTGTAAAGGGTTTTGTTTCCATTTGTCTATCTGTATTTTAAATTCATACTGTACTGGGATGTTGCAGGCTGTGTGTTCAGCCAGTTAACATGAGAAGAAAACATGCCAGAAAATTTCACTGGATACCCCCTATTTCTTGCATTGTGGACAATTTATTCCTTGTGCCAGCTCTAATTTTTTTATGTCTCTAATTTTGCTTCAACCTAAAGGATCCCTGTAGACTCTTTGAATGGTTTTTTCTTTTCCCCATCTTTATAGTTGTGCTTTGTTGATTTTCTTTGTCCTTTCTGGCCATGGAGGGTAAGATCAGAAGAGTCCATTCAGATTAAAGTGTGATACTGTGATTTCTGTCTGTCCTTTTGTGGTTTTCGTAACAATTCTTAGTGTATTATCCTGTCTTTTGACTGATGCTGAGCATTGGGTTGATTTTTTTTTCTCTAATCAGCCACATAATAATACCAAAGCTTTAAATTGTAGTCAAAATATGACTTCTTTCCTGCCCTTTTCCTCCCTACTTTACTACTTCTCGTACCTCTCAGGTACTTGCTGATGCTCAGTGCATCTACAGCACTTTGCACTCACTGTTTTGGTTATCCAGAATAAACTTAAAATTGTAAGACAATTTTGACACATTCACCAACTGTCCTGAAAATTGTTCTTCACCATTTTGGACAGGGCTAAGCTTGTATTGGTCTGGACTCTGCTGGTCACTTCCATTTTGCATAAAAACTGTTTAAATCCTGGTATCTCAACCAGTTATTAGTCCATAAAAAGAAGCTTACTCTTAACCCCCAGCAGTTACACTTCTTAAGTAACATTGCTGAAGGACTTCAAACATTCCTGGAATCTCAAGTCACATGCTTATAGAGCTAAAATACCTTAGAGTGAATTCTTGTCTGTCTGTCTACCTCTCTGCATCTGGTAAGTCTTGCTTTTAAAGCTTCAGTAGACCTGGAGACATCATGCAAAGTAGCTGTTCTGTAGTTCCTTGGACCCAGCCAGGACTCTTTCTTTTTTCCCAAAAAAGCAATTTCTCACTTTCCATGTTAGCATTACCAGAACTGACTTAAGTTCTGGGTTAAAGGGTGTCAGTGGTTAAACACCAGTAAAATTGGCAGGTTAATTTGTTAATTCCTTGGAATTTTCTGTTTAATTCTATTTTCACGATTTGTTGTTACTCTTTTTACCAGTTTGTTTTAAAATGTTCTCACTGACAAGAGATGAAACAAAGAAACTGAATTTCTTCAATGCAACAATATTGTAATTTATTGAGAATAGAGGTGCAAATAATGTCTCCTACTTTGACAATATATGCTTGCATCCATATGAGAAAAACAGAAAAAAGCATAAACTGGTTAAAAATCTCTGAGGACTGAGCCTGCTTAAATGGCAGAAGAACTTGGGAGTACAGCAGAAATAGTAAGTCATCACAAGTGAGTGGGAATAGGAAATACCAAGATATGAACAGAGAACATGGGTGACTTTTATTGGAATACTTCTACTTTTCATGGAATGGTATCTTGAAACAGTTTCTGTGGCGCTGGCAAGCACTTTTTCTTCAGCCATCCCTATCTAATTATCTTTTTTAAAAGTATGCCTGCTTTCTGTTTCCTCCTTGTGTAAAAGTAAGTATCAGGAAGCTTCTTTCAACATTCTTACAGGAGTAGTTTTCATAGAGTGGCTCTTTCAAAGTTACACATTTTACCGAGTTATGGGACATAGCTCAGTCTGGACACTTCTCTTACAGATCCTCTAATTTCCCACTGTTGCTCTATTTTCTCTTCTTCACTATTCTTATGACTTATTCTTAACAACTCACTGTCCTGGGCATCTGCTAATTTTATATGACACTGTGCACTTCCCACTAAGGCATGGGATTTCAGTCCATAAGGCTTTTGGAACTTTGGTTAATTAGTTTATTTGTTTATCTTCTTTGATTCTGTGCTTTCTTTAATGTGGATCAAGTATGTGGGAAGTGGTGGTTTATTTAATCTATACCATTTCTAATTCACGGTGAGTGTTCTTCTGTCAGCTTCCTGAGACTCCTGCTTAGATTAGTTTCTAAAGGCTTAGACAGGCATTTCTGACTGGTGTGCACATGCATGCTCCCATATACACTTCTGTAACTTATACGGGGTTTTTTGATCTGTCAGGATGTTACTCTTGTCCTGTTCAAAAAAAAAATTTAGTCAGTGTTCTATTGATTGTAAATAGAGGCTGATTTAGACTGTTGCAAATTGAACAGGCAACCAACAGTAGGACAAGAGGGCATGGGCTTATGCTCTGCCAGGGGAGGTTTAGGTTGGATATCAGGAAGTTCTTTACAGAGAGAGTGATCAGGCATTGAAATGGCCTGCCCAGGGAGGTGGTGGATTCTCCGACCCTGGAGGTTTTTAAGGTGAGACTGGACGTGGCACTGAGTGCCATGATCTAGCAATCAAAGTGGGGTTGGATTAAGGGTTGGACTTGATGATCTCAGAGGTCTCTTCCAACCCAACTGATTCTGTGATTCTATGAACAATTGCATTGCTTGGTCACTATTCAGTAGAAACAGCTTGAGCAGGTCAAAAATGTTATGATGAGAAAGAGGCTTCAAGATGCAGTAGTAATCTTAAGACTGACCTCTAGAGCTAATGAGGGAAATACTGATTAATTGATAATGATGAAAGCATAAGTAGCTTTCTTGAGAAGAAAGCCATTCCTCCCAGCATTGTTCAGCAGTTTTCTCAGTAATGTAGTGCTGTGTATGAAGTAGGCTTTTCTGTAAAGGTGGAATTTTTTTTCTTTAATCTTCCTTAATTTAGGTATTATGAAACTGTATCTGATGTGCTCAGTTCTGTTAAGAAAATGGAAGAGAGCCTAAAAAGGTTGAAGCAAGCCAGAAGAACTGCAACTTCAAACCCTGTTGGTACAAATGGGGGCATGAGTGATGATAACAAAATTCGACTGCAGCTGGCCCTAGACGTTGAGTATTTTGGAGAACAAGTAAGTTATGACAAACTATTATTGGGTTTGGAAGGGAGTGACTGAAGAGGAAAGGGAAGCTTGAGTCAGATTTTGGTCTTGAAGGCTTTGTTGGTGTGAGTTTGGATTTTGGGTTTTTGCTTTGTTTTTTCGTATTGTCACTATGGAGGTGATTGAGACCTTGGTGATTTTAGATACCACTTGAGCAATACATGCTTTCCTGTCCTTTCTTGTACGAATGCAAAGCTTTTATTTCTAACTATTCAAAATTCAAGTACTGCTTAGTGCTTGGAAGCTCTGAGAAGAAATTCACTGTGCAGACAGATCAGAGGGCAGGGGCCTTCCTTAGGTCTGATAGAAACTTCTTTATGGCCCTGCTTTTGTTTTCCTTCTCCCAGAGTGTTCCAGCCTTGACTTTCTGCACAGTCAAGTTCTGTTCCCAAGAGCTGTGAAGGTGTTAGCCTGATTTGTTGTGCTGTGCAACTATAAGTTCTTTTCAGTGCCAAATATGAAATCTTCAATAACAAAACACATAAGAGAAGAAAATATTCCAGGAAGCATGTCCAGTAGCTACATCGAATCGTATTACACACTGTGTTGTTCTCACTTATTTCTGAAAATCCTATATTGAAATAAACAAACTTAGAAAAAAGTGCAGGTCCATGTCATTAGTTACCAAGGAGTTGTCATCAGTCTTGTTTATGAGCAGGTGCTGTTGATGCACTATAACAGGTAGATTAAGTCTGTGTGTGAGCAGATGCTTTTCTCAGATACGAGACTTACCATGAAGATACGGGTGGAAGTATGGAAATCTTACTAAAAAGAACTGTATTTGTCAGCTTTTGGGCTTTTGTTCTTTTATTGCTGCTCTGTGCACAAACATCACTGCAATATGAATTTAAGCTGAACTGCAGTAGATTATTTGTAGTTGTTTAGGAGATGTCTTGGTACAGGTAACTATTACCAAGAGTTTCAGCAGCAAACACCTTTTCAGAAGCATTTCATTATGGTTTTAGTTATATCCAGATATTTCTGTTTCAGTGCAGTCTTATTTTCCTCAATAGAGCAGTAGATTTCCTGGCTAAGAAATTACTTGCAGCAACCTCTGTATTTGTAGAGTTGTTTGCATCTTCCAGGAAGTTCAAGGCTATAGAACCACAGGCTCTTCAAGCCTATTGAAATGCTTTCACCATCATGCTGTTGGCTGTTCTTGGATGCATTCATGTTTATCTTTAAAGTTTTGCCCAGAAACCTCATTTGGAGTTTGAAAAAAATCAGTTGAAATCAATGCATTAAAACCAACTAGAGCCAAGTTTCTCTTTTTGAGTGCTTCACTGGAAAACTTCCAGCTGGCTTTAGCTGCAAGTTGCCTAGAAGATGGTGAAGTATTTCCTTGCAAGACGCTACATTAACTGGAAAGACTTAACTGAGCAAAGTTGAACACAAATTGTGTTGTAATTGCACTATATGCAGTTGTGGGGTTTGCTACACGATGCAGGACAAAACATATGCTTTGCTAAATGTTTTAAGTAGAATAACTAGAGATATTTTTTTATGTTTTAAAGGAAATTAATGCTTTTTCTCTGTCTTTTTAGATACGAAAGATGGGACTGGAAACAAGCAGCATAAAAAGCTTTTCAGCCCTTACAGAGTTGGTTCTGACTGCCAAGGATCAGGCTACAGCAGAACAATCCTAGGTATTTTTGAAAGCATGTGATTGAAGATAAACAACGTCCATAAAAGAAAGAGAGAGAATTTAACTCTGCTTTATTTTACCAAATAACTAGCAATGAAGTGCTTCCTAAGGTATCTCGAGCAACAAATTGGTGTATCTGTTGTCAAGATAAACTTGTTTCACCAAAAGACTGAGAATTTATCAAAATTATCCATTATATGGAAAGCAATTAAAAGTTTTAAACTTTCTACTGTAGAATAAAAGTAGAAGAAAATGTTTTTCTTATTTTTGTTGTACAACTTAAAATGTATAAGAATGAAATTATATGTTGAGAACAATATGTAATAAATTGTCTTCCTAACTTTTGATGTGTCATGTGTTTTTGAATCAAGTGTATTGACTGGTGGCTGTCTTACAACTCACCCCTGAGGGGGTAACTGAGGTTCTTGTTGATGGATCCCTTGGGGTGAACTGAAATGAAATGACCCTGAATGATTGGTGTTTACATATATATAGAGAGAGCAAGTTTATTTTAGAGCAGCTGTTTGCAATGGAAAAGAGGTATGTAGCCATTTCAGTTATTATCTATAGAAATAAAACAATATAAAAGTATAAAGCTATCACTTAAGAAAATATATAAGGAAAAGAAAGAAAGAGAAAGAAAGGATAAGTGAACAGGAACGGTATCACCAGCCATGGAACCAGCAACGAGACTTGGTTGAAGTGATGGTTGCAGCCTTGATCTGTTGGGGATTTGGGAAAGCCCACAAAACACAAAGTGTAGTGGGTCAATATGTATTCAGGCTCAGGTGGGAATGCACAAATACTTCCCCTGGGGGGTGAGGGCTTCACACTATGGATCACATGCAGTCCTCTGGTGGAAGGCCACAGAAATGAGGCTGGGGGCACTTTGGGGGTCACTGGTGGTCACTGATGCTGTCTGTCTATAACTTGAAGTCATCTTTGCTTGACTGGTGATATCTGCATGAGCAATTGCTTCCTTTCCCACAGTTTGCCACAGTGGGAATTTTTGTCCAGATGGATTAACCAGGATGTGCTAACCAGACCTCACCTCTGCCAGGTCTGGAATCAGGGCCTTCCTGTCACAAATTCTCCCTTCTGTGCTTATCGCAAGTTCCTACTGTGGTGGCTTATGTTATGGCAAGTTCATTCTGTGGTCTTGACAGTGTTTGAGACAGGCAACTGTGCTCTTTAACTCCTTACAGACTGTCAAAAACTTTCAAACTTTATCCCATCTCTTCTGGAATAAAGTGCTCACAGGAACAGGATTCTGCTATTTCTCATTACTGCTTTGCACTTACCTGCTTTCCCTCATCATATAGTATAGTTAGCTCTTCTTTGGGCTTAGAATGTTTTCATTGTACTGGTTTTATTTTTTCATAGACCATGTTGTTGAAAAGTTCTGCATGACAAAAGCTAATAAAGTAATTGAAATCTTGAAAATAATTTTTAATATAAATAACTTACAGGTTATTATGTTCAGGCTACCTGTTTTCCTTCAAACTATAACTTAGTTCACTGAGCTAGAATTTATTCAGTGCTGGTATATTTCTGATTTGTATTATATTGTCTATTAGAACTCACTTTAATGCATGTAGAATTCTTGTAACTGCAAATCTGGTTACATCAGTACAAAGCAGCAGGAAATTTGAAAGTGTTATTAGGGTTTAAAATGGTAGAAGGATTAACAAAGATCTCTCTTGACCCTAGAGTGATCTTCTCTTTTGTATGTGAGCGACAGGTAACACAATCTGGGAACAACAGGGGGTGTATTTGAGGCTTTCCGGAGAATGCCCCTTGTAGTGGAGGAAGGTTTTGTTTGTGTGTTGTTTGTTTTTTGGTTGTTGGGGAGGGTTGTAGTTTTTATTTGTTTGGGTTTTTTTACCTTGTGAAAATTTAACACTGGGGTTCAAGTTCATGTGTATTAATTAAAAATACCTGTATTTAGAGATCTTGGATCCTAATGCGGGACCCAACATGATGAAAGTTTTCTGAGTACTTAGAGATATGTAGCATATGTAGCATTGAAGCTGTAGTGAGCCAACCTTCCACAGCATTAAGGTTTTTTATTTCTCACTGTTAGTGAACTGACCATATTTTTATTTGCTTTTGGAGCAATTAGGATAGGTGGCTATTATGACTCTTCTAAAATTAATTCTATGAAGGAGGGCAGTGGGGAAAGTATCACTGCATAAAATGATGTGGTAGTACTTGGATTCAACCTGAGTAATGGAGAGCAGGATTTGGCTCTTGTAATTTGCTTAGCATCTCTCTTTTCATGGCAACATACATAACTGAGGGAGCATCCAAATTTATTACTGAAGAAAAACAACAAACTGAACCAACTTGCCAGATGGCATCTGTTCCCTTCAGGGATGTTGAGATCTCCAGCCTTAAGTACACCCTACTGAATGGCGTAACTTACTGCTTATGAACAAGTTTGTTATCTGTATTATGTTCTTCCAAGTTTCTAAATGATGAACCTGGAAATTTTGGTCTCCCCACACCTCTTCATTTGCTTTTATTAAGAGTCAAGAAGTAGAGACATCTTCCTACCGTTAGCTACTGTTGTTTTCAACAATGTTTTCTTATTATAAAATGGATGTGCAAGTTGCAGGCTGAGACTAAGATTGTAGTATTGTAAATGCATTATGGAACTTACTATTTCAAAGGTGTATATCTATGCATTTAAATTTCTGTAACATCTGTTACAAAAGTAGCAGATTCTGCGATCTGTACATACTAGTGAGTGAAGATACAAAGAAAGCCATTCTGTCCTCCAAAATTAGGGAAAAGTCTCTGTACCAAACAAAAAAAGCATGAAAGGGTTACTTGCCCTTTAGTTGCATGTGTCCCACATCTTCCTGCAATAACAATGCTTCCTACGTGTCATTATCAGCTTGCAGAAGATACATATTGAATTCTGTTCTTTTCCATTGAAGACCAACTTTAGTTTCAGGGCAGGAAATAACATTGTCTAGCAAATCAAAATTATTGAATGGTCCTATGATTGCTGTAAATGTCTCCATCACTGGTTCTGTGTCAGTTCCCCATCTTTTATTTTTGTTCACTTGAATAGCATTTAATTTTCTTTCAGTGGAATATGACATCAGTTAAGAATTTGTTGAAAGAAAGAAGAGGTGTGAATTGGCTTTGTCTTGCGTAAAATGAATCTAAGCATTTTCAGATACTGTGGATCAGCAAGGAGGAAAGGATCTACCATGTAAGTGTCTTCTAATGAAAGTGTCTTCTGCTACTAATCCTCCTTCTTCTACTTTTTTGATAATTTTTAAGTGCAATTCACTTTGTGACAGTGTCTTAAAAACAAATCTGACTTGGAGCAGATTTCAGAAGGCAAAAAAGGGATGTAGTTATGGACAAAAGCCCAACAGAACTGTGGCAGAGAAACTCAGAAGAGTGTTTATTTGCATCTTTCCATCTCTGCATATTTATAGTTACTTGGTTCTGTATATAATACAAGTACAGCATTTAGATGTTAGCATCTGGAATACATACAGTATAACTGGATAAATACATGGATGCTGTATCATAGTACTTGTACTCATTCTTGAGATTTGTGTTATTTTATTGTATTTTATTTATGATGTCATGGCATTTTCCATTCACCTACAAGGATCTGTCATGTATCTACATCACCAACAGCAAGCTGCTGGCATTAGTTCATTTAGATGAGATAGGCATTTGGACCACTGTGGATGATGCTGAGCTGCTGTGCTCTGTAGGATACATCTGACAACATGTGCCAGAGAGGTTTGCAGTTATTTGCTAAACGCCATCAATGCTGAAGGCAAATCTAGAGATGAGAGGTGGAAATCCGTGTTCCTCTGAGAGGCTTTCCTTAGTACCAAGGTTGCACTGCCGATTTTTTACTTCCTAATTAAAGAGTAATCTGTTAAGAGTTGGACTGGACTACTGTAATCATTTTATTCACAAGTGACAGCATCACATCCGCTATTTATACTAATATATATTATTGCTATTAATGCTATTTTTGAAGAACATATGGTTTAGATATGTTCAAGTTTACAGAACTGGGCTCTATCCAGTAGTGACTCTTTTTACTACAAGGCTGTAATAAATGCCTCACAGGTTAGAAAGTAATCCAAGCAACAGAACTGTATTGGAATAGTAGGCCTTACTGTGGTTTTTTTTCTACAAAAAATCAGAGATAATTCTTTCACGCTCTGAGAATTCATCCATCACACTTCATTAATGCTACCAAGCCTTATTTTTAGCATTTCCATAGAGTTGAGAAATGAATGTATCCATCTGGGCTGCAGAAAGAAGAAGCTTCCCCTAAGTGTGTTTTTGCTTTCAAGGCAAAAAATCTTGTCTCAGTGGGACAAGTGAAGCCTGCCTGTGCTGTTGGAAAATGTTGCTAATGAAGCTAGACATCTCTGTGGATAATTTTAAAATTTTCACTGTAATGTAAAAGGGGGTCTCTCTTGCAAAACTAACCAACAAAAAATTTTAACAGCTTCTTAAAGAATGAAGAGGTTCTTTTCTATGCCTTTCCATAGTAAATGCTTCTTGCACATATAAAACTATGTTTAAGTCGATGCCTTGCATCAAAACAATGCCCTGCCCCACTGCATCAAAAAAGGGAGGTGTAGCAAAAGGGAGACAAAGTCTGAATGAAGAGAGAAGCTGGAGGAAGAGTGTGTCACCTCATATGAAATAGATGAACAAGGATGAAATGTTACAATTTGTTAGCTTTCAAAAAGCTGTGTTTCAAACACTAACTGCTTCATCTCTAAGTAGAGCACTCAACAACATCGCAAAAATTGCTGATGAATAAGAAAAAGGTGATGGGAAATGTGAATCATTCCCTTTCTTTCTTATCCTCTGTTGTTTTCATTTAAACCCCATGCAGAGGGTTTGTTACTCTGCCAAGGAAAAGCATTGCCCTTGACTTCTTTTCAAAAACAGCAAAAAGGAATGGCTTGTTCAGCATTACATCCAGGTACACTCCATCTTCCTTCTGCACTGCAGAGTCTTCTGCCTGATCTGTTCCATCACTGGTCAGCTTGAAAGAGACTTGATTTATTACCTGTAAAGCAAAACACACGAGTAACTCTGGAATCATCAGAGCATGATAATGAAGAGACAAATAGGAGTTTAAATTCTAAAGCACATGAAGTAACTGATAACTTAGATCATCTGTAAGCAGCACATTGACACTCTATGGATGTTTAAAAATATGCTGGAGCACTTGTTCCATAACATTTGAAAAAGCTGTACAACTGCTTGTACACTTTGGTATGTAATCCTGTTGCCCTTGTACCATGGTTTAACCCCTGCTAGCAGCAAAGTGCCACACAGCTGCTTACTCATTCCTCCCCTGACTTAGCAACAACTGAAAAACCAGTGTATTATCAGCATTATTCTCATACTGAATCTAAATCACAGCACGGACCAGGTACTAAGAAGAAAATTAGCTCCCAGCCAAAACCAGGACACCTTGAAGGCCCTGACAGAACTTCTAAGGATGGGACACCTGTTAAAAATAAATAAAAGTAAAGGCACTCAAATTATACTTCTGGAATGTAATATGCCTTCTTTTTATGAATTAAGCTCTCCCTTCTTCCCCTTGAGACTTGAACTCTGGAGTCTTCAGGTGTGGTTGTGGGCTGCATGGACCTCTGTGTTTGTGATTTCTGTGAGTAGTGGAGTAGTCCCTAAATGATGGAGGATTATCCTGAATAGCCCAGGAGCTGCAGCCTCTACTGTGTGCTCCAGCTGTTTGAACTCAAGGTGTAACTAAATGCCGGTGGTATCTAATTTGCATGTACGCACTCAGATCTTGAACATGGTGTGTTTGCTGTAGCAATACAATTCAAATAGTTTAGGGCAAACCTATTGCTGCTGATAAATTAAGGAATATCCACATCTTTCAGTCATGTTGCAAATACCCTAGTAAACATGTCCCCCACATGGCTCTGGCTGCTTTGTTCTAGGTAAATTTATCCAGTTTATGAGGCTAAAACTGTGCAAGAAGCATGCTTTTTTTAATGCCAATGATATGTACTGTACCTTTCCAACTGTTAGATTGGTGTTGCTTATTTTACTGAAATCTGCCCCCTTCCCCAGCAGTGCAGGCAGTCCCATTTCTGCAAGAAGCTCCTGTAGATCAGAGCTGTCTTCTATTGTTAATGCTGGCAGCATTAATTTAATTTCTCTGCAGAAAAGAGAGGGAGACAGAGAAGCAAGTGAGTGCTTGTTCTCCACTGTGTTTGGGCAGTCCTGGGGAATGGGCATGTGAAAACAGCTGGAAGTGCTTGGTACGTGGGGACAAACACCAGTGGGTGCCTTATTACTGTCTCCAAGTGTGAACTCACCCTGGCTTCACCCCTAGGTATGCTATTAAACCCCAGTTCACACCACTTCATGGGTCAGCTCTGTAAAGGTACTTGCTGATTTCCCTGAAATACCCAAGCTAAAAGGCTGATTCCACCGAAGTCGAGCTTCCTTGAAGTGAGGCCCTGGGGTTTGCAGGGGTTTCTCTTGTGCTCGGTAGTAAACTCTCTGGTGGGATCCAACCCCAGTCAGTGAGCAGGCAGGCCTGTGTAGTGGACCCCAACCCCATTCATCCCTACCTTGGGGACAGCTGCTGGAGCCAGGCTGAGGACTGCCATGTCAGCTCAGACTCCACGTGCTCCAGGTCGCTGCCATTGATGGGCTGCAGCAGCACCAGCAGCGCCGTCTTGCTGATGGGGACCTCCACCACAGAAAAAGTCCCACTGGCATCAGTTTTGTGCTTGAATGTCCCCGTGATAGACAACATAGGGACCAAGACATTTGTGTTTGAATCCACCCAGAACTCTTGAGGCTCTTTGAGCATGAAGGCTTGCTGAACACTCGCTGAAAAACAGATCGAGAAAGAAGAAATTAGTTCTTTTTCTCGCCTCCTCCCCTCTGCCCCTTAGCTGGCATGTATGTTTGTTTAGAAACAATGTGCTGTGCATTAGAGAAGGACTGTGTGTACAAAATCCCATGTAACTGTAAACATATGTATCCTCCTTTTAGTATGTCTTCTGGTAGCATCACTGCACACTGTGACCAAAGCTGCTGCACTTCTACTGGCTTTGTGGCCTTTCCTGGGCACAGTGTTTCTGCATGCTTGGTTGCCTGCTTTCTCACAGGCTGCCAGTGGCCCCTGGGGGGTTCACTGACCTGTGCTGAGGTTCTGCTTGATTTCCTCCCCATCCCTCGAGCAGTGATGATGACATGAAGCATGTTCATCAGGGTGCAGGAGCACCCTCAGGCAGCCCAGTGGAGTTGGGAGAGGGAAGGCAACAAAAATTCTGCCTGAAGTCTCACTCTTCACAATCTTACAAACCAATGGGGAAGGTTGTAAGCATAACCTCAAAGTGTTGGCTCAGCCAAGGAGGTTAAAAAGGACATACTTGAACACTTGCTAAACCTTAACATAAATTTCTTCCCCAGTTCAAAATTATGGGAAGCCTTGCTCTCACCTCTCGCTGCCTCTACACAGCTTTGCATTTCCACATGTTATCTGCTCACTGCCATAGACCCATGCAGCTGCCCACTTAGGCAGGTAATCCTGGTAGCATTAAAGAAACTACTGGTGTCAGGGAGGAGGCAAAAGTTAGAAATCTTGAAACTGTTTGGTGGAATTAGGGAATTAGAAAAACAGATTTCTTCAAGGCCATCTCCCTCCACCTCCTTTGCATTGCCCTTGCTGGCTTGTGGCAGAGTGTGGGCAGGACCCCCCAGCACAGTGGTGGGGAGTAGTGGTCCAGCCTTTCCTCTGAGCCCTTCCCTGTCACCACTGGCCAGGCATGACCTTGCCTCCTTCCTGGCAGCAGGACCACTGCCTGTCCTTCACCCAGCCCGCTCCCAAAATGAGCAGTGCTGCCTCATACCTGCCAAGCGGACGTCCACTGCAAACAGCAAGTCTGCAGAGGGATCGATGGCTGTCAGTAAGCACTTGCTTTGGCCCTCGCTTTTGGCCTCCACAAAGGCGTTTATTTGTTTTGCTGCCTCACTTGGATTTGTAAAGTCAACAGCTCGGGCGTAGAAAGCATCAGCAGAGTGGAGCAAGTCCTGCATGAACAGTTCGAATAGAGGTACTCCAGGGGCAGAGAACAGGCAGAGTGTCTTGGAAAAGAGCAGCTCCTCGTCCCTGCTCTTCACAAGGCTTTCGATTGTCCTCAGGTTGGAAAGGAAATTGCTTCCAACTGCCCTGGAAGTGCAATCAGGATTTCCAGAGGGGGGAACAAGTCCCAGCAAACCCTGCAAATCAAGTGCTGTTTGGTTTGAGGCACCAAGGTAGAAAGACACCAAGGAGCTGTAAAGGCTGGTTGGGGACAGGAGCACATTTTGGCCCTGCTGTGCTTTCCGCAGCACGCTGTAAAACCGCATTCCCAGGGTGTACACCAGGTCCTTCAGGTAGCCCAGTTCCTCCTTCCCCCAGTCACTTAGGCTCAGAGCTTCCAACTTGTCCTTATCA
The DNA here is from genome assembly GCA_013396695.1 of Sakesphorus luctuosus. Classification (NCBI taxonomy): domain Eukaryota; kingdom Metazoa; phylum Chordata; class Aves; order Passeriformes; family Thamnophilidae; genus Sakesphorus; species Sakesphorus luctuosus. The sequence goes on along the minus strand of VWZD01002814.1, from coordinate 361,382 downwards.
TTCAGGTCATCTTCGTAGGCAGGTGTGGTTTGGGCCTCAATGGAAACAGGGACAATAGTTTTTGTCTTTCCCTCCTGAACCAATTTTTCCAGCTTGTCACAGTCACTCTCGTTGAAAGAAAACAAGTTGAAAGGGTGGACGTAGACCCTGTCACATGTCACTACAGTAAGGCAAGCCAACAAACAGAGAAGATCTGCTACCAGATTCATGTTGGAAAAGTGCCTCCACAGTGTCTGCTGAAAGAAAAAGTAGGGAGGAAAGAAGACTGATCAGCCTGTTTTAAGTACAGTTTCTCTTAATTACAGGATGAGGTGTTAGTGCTGCATTGGAGTTACAAAGGCAGGAATTTCAGTGTTTAGTGGTGGCTGGTCTGGCTCTGACCCCAAAAAGCCCAGGATGATACAGACACCAATTCAAATGGCAGCAGGAAGGGAATTATGAAGCACAGATCTGATGCCATTACCGACTGCCATACCCCAATGATTTAGCACAGGAAGCAATGTCATTGTGCAAGCTGGTTAGGACTGCAAACTAGAGCATGCTAGTTCTGCAAAACATTATAATAATACAACAACATTTACTCCTGGGACCTGGTCAGAGCTATCTCTGTAAACTGCTGCACTGAGTCTTGATGACAAGTGGACAGGTTAAGCCATTTGCCTGCTGTTATGCAGGAATTGAGTTTGGAAACCAGTTCTGTTAAGGTCCAAAAATGGAACAATCCTGCTTTGTATGTCTAGTCAGCCAAATACTTGGCACTAGTGGACCATGTTATGTTTTCATAGCCCAGTGCAAACATTCATTCTAGCTTCTAGGCAAACACGCTCCAGGCTCCCTTATACAATGTGCTACCACTGAAACCATTTTCATAACACCTTCTATATCCAAATACAGAGTTAGAAGGGATAGGCTGAGTTTTACTCTGCTGTACAGGCAGTCTTCTTCTGCAGTAAAAGAGCACCTGCTGCTCTTGTTTTTCATGATGAGAAGTAGAGATTTTTACTGTATGTGGATGTCACTGGTGTTTTAGTACAAAGGATCTAGTACATATTTGGAATGAAAAAGTCATGGGCACACATACACACACATATACCCAGTGACAAATTTTACATTTTTAGAATTCTCACTTTTTCTATATCAAATTTTTTGATAACTAATAGTTCTGCAGCAGCTTCCTTGGATTTCTAGTATATGAGTTTGAATTTGTGTATTTGAAATCCAAATATGTTGAACATTATGGATCCGTAACACTTATTATTGGTAAAAATGCTGTTACTCAGAGCTGTACTTTTATTCTACTGGCAATTTTTTGTTCATTGTAGCTCTGTTCACCCTCTTCTGCCCTTTCCAAGTCCTGCAGAGCTCATTGGATGGGCAAAATGCTATCAGCCTTGTCAGCATCCAAGCTCTGCTCTCTGATTGCTTTCTCCAAGATATTTTGAGTTGTACCAGTCTGTCAGATATTGTAATTCTGGCAGCTTTTTGAGCCTTTTGAGAGGACACAGAGCAATGTCTGTCTCACCAGCACTTTAATTTACACAGGGTGGAAGTGTTTGGGTTAAATCCAGCTATTCAAGACCTGGCACCTTCCCAGACTGATTTAAAATGTATAAACATATAAATTCCCCTGAGGGGTCCCTAAGTGTTCTGTGCCCAATAATACTCCAGTTTGCAGTATCAGCACTCTCTTGCACCTGCAAAAACTGAGATGTGCAGATGCTTGACAATTAGACATACCTTGCTAAGTATGTATTCCTGCTTATGTGCACATCTACATTCTCAGGCTATAGATTCTTCTAATAGATTGGTTTGCAAATGGAGTTTCTGCTGCTGTGATGTCTAAGCCTCTTCCTAGAGAATGCCTGCATGTCAGGCCTGAAACTATTTGCTCCACAGAGGCATGAAGGGGAGGACCTGCTGTAGATCTCTGGCCCTGTGCCTTCACTCAAGGGTTATTCTATCTCATTATCTCCCACCTCATCCTCTAAATTATTACATGGGCAGCACAGCTGTGCTGCTATTCCCTCTGCTCCCTGTCCCCTCTTTGCCCCCCAACACTGCTGGTAGCAGATGACGTGTGACTGAGCTCCTTCATTGCTTATGACCAGTTAAAAATTATCTTGGGAGATGCCTTCCCAATTTCATCTTCACAGACAGCCCAGCTGCTGTGCTACTGCAATTCTAGACTATGCAACACATTTTTGATATTAGGACATCTCAGGAAAACAAACCAAAAAGCCACAAATTAGAAGCACTGCCCTTCCCACACTGTTCTCTCCATCATACAATTCTTTTGAGGCATTTCTTAATCTTTCCTGCAGCAGCAGGAAGGCTGACTTTGTGCTACCCAGGCAGGCTGTGTCATCATGTGCCCTATGGCTGCCAGAGCCCCCAGTTCAGCTCTTTTCTCATGAGCAGAAGCAAGAGAAGCAGTTCTCACTGACAGCGCTTACCCTAGGCCCCATCTGTGGAAGGTCTGCGTGGTTTATCTCCCTAAAGACAACCCCAAGCCATTCAGAAAAGCATGAACACCTGAGCTGAAAAACTAGCATTGAAAGAAAATTCAGTAAGAGTGCTTACTCGCCTCTATCCTTGTGTGTGTCACCCTTCCGTTGCCCCTCCAACACTGTTACCCCTCAGACAAGCTCCTCACAGCACCTCCTCCTCCTGGGATGGGGTGATTGCAGGTGGAATTATGCCCTCTCTACCAGAGGGCCCTTTCTACCTGTCTGCAGCAGCATTGCGCAAAGCGACTTTACATCACAGGCTGAAAAAAGTTCGCTCAGGGCAGACAGGGCCCAATGAAACCTGAGCCCAGCTTAACACCAGCTGCATAGAAAGTTCCAGGGATGGACACACAACCTTTAACCAGACCCAGCACACCTGTGTAGCCTGCAGTTACACATTTACTAAGACAGATACAGGCATTTTACTATGAAGAATAACTGATTGCAGGAGCTGAAAATAATTCATTTTGTGCCAGTCTGAAAGGAATGAAGATTTCTTCATATGTATATTTGTTGTACAGTTGGACCAGATTTTTGTCTTCTCAAATAAATCATCTTTAATCTCTACTTTGCAGCCTGGGTACCCATCAGTGTGTGAGGCATGTATGTTATTGCAGAGTAAAGTGATTAAGCTTTCAGTTTTTACCCTTTCTTTCCCTCTTGATCTGTCTGTAATGCCAAAGCTTTGTTCTTCCTCTTCAAATCAAAATGTTTTGGAAAGAAGAAGATGAAAGCCAGATAGATAAGGTTGCCACAGTTGGATCAGATACTTCATCCCTCTCAGTCTTAGCCTCCCAAGTCCTGTTTGGCAAAAGGGGTGGAATTTGGAGATCTTTCTGTTGGTTTTGAAACCATCTTCCAGTTTTGGTGTGCCCCTTCTTCCTCTTTAGACAAATCAACAGTGAATCAAACCACAGATGATACAGTTGTTTAGACTGGGTCTTGTTCAGTGCCCCTGTTATACCTAATAATTAAAATCCCATGGCTTTAACAGGAGTAGGGCTGGTTTGTCATCTGTGTTCTGATTTTAGAGGGCCAGTGAGATATGATTTGTACTGCAGTGCCCAGTTTTATGTTGGGTTCCAGGAGAGAGGTGAAAGGGATATTTTCAGTGCACGTGGGCATTTGGAGCTGATGGAGATGAAGGTGGAGACAGAGACTGCTGAGTCCTGCCAGCCCAAGGGCTGTGTGCCAGGTGCCTAATGCCAATGAGATGGAAAATTTCAGTCTCTGCAGTCCAGCTTTTCATTTAAATAAAACGATTACATTTGCTCTAATGAGGTCTGAAAACGGTCTGGAGCCCAAGCTTGTAGAACAAGCTACCATGCACTGAAGGCTTAAACAAACAACTTGAAATATTCAAGGTGTTTTGTCTTTTTGCTGCCTGAGCATCTCAGTCAAAGAAGCTTCTGGCCACAGAACAGTCCCTATGCATTTGTACCATCTCCAGACAGGTATAAAATGCATGCAGCTCAGCTACAGATACAGGCAATGGGAGAAGTAGTTCCTCCGTGAAAAATGGAGGAACTACTCCATGAAAAACAAGATATGTTTCAGGTTTCAATCTCCCTTCTCTCCTCTCTCCCCTGCAGAGTCCTTCCCGTGGGCAGTTTGGGGCAGACAGTTGGTCCCTCAGAGGCCAGTGGAAGTGTGGGTGGGGCGTGAGCACAGCCCAAATTTGCATCTCCAGCACTACCCCCCACGCGGGTCCCTATTAGGCAGCAGCAGTGTGCACAAATGGCCAGACCACACCGTGACTGTGAGCTGTAGCTGGTCTGCTGTGTCCTCCTAGCTGAGGCTTGAATACAGCAAAAAAGCAAGCCCACCCTGATAATCTTTGTATAGAGGACACACAAATGAAGGCTGTTTCAGGGAAGGGCACTTTTTTCTTCTGTAAAACTCTGAAAAGTATCCATATTAAAAAGAATTATTGGCTTTGGCTAATAAGCTACAAGTGATGCTAATAATATATAGTATAGCTGCCAGACTTACATGTTTGCTGTGGACAGTAAACACTGGAAGGAAAAATCACAAAACCCACAGCCACTGTACTTTTTTCACTTAAATCATTATGCCTTTGTGCTGTAGCACCCAGAGGGCTGTGTTGTTTGGTTATCTCCTACTACCAGCTCCCCAGCAGGTCACGACCAAGCTATGCTGCAGCTGGTGGTCTCCTTTTGCTATAGATACCAACCCTAAGTCAGGCACCCCTGGCTGCAGGGGATGCTGCCCTGAAGAAGAGGGGGAGCAGGAAGCACCTGAACAATAACTCCAGCATGGTGGTCTGGTGGCTCTGTCACATAAAGTTCAATTTAGTTGAACGTTCTCAGGGTTTTCAGCCAAGCTGACCTTTGGGTCTCTTTTGGTATTTGCACACTCAGTTCTATTGCTTTCTGTCTATTAAAAACTTGTCAGTGCCTTTGAGGAGAACAGAAGTCTATCTTCAGTGCTCCTCCCTGCACCACCACCATCACCCCATCAATAAAGTCATCAAATTAAAATACCAAGCTTTCTCTAGAAAAAAAACAACAAACAAACAAACAAAAACCAAAACCATTTCAAGAGGAAATGTTCAATGTCCTGGTTTCACCACAGGCTCCTCCTGCTTCGAACCACCAGAATTTGCCTGGCCGCTGTAATGAGGGCAAACCTTTGATTTCACCTTATTTTTATGCCCTACTACAAAGCTCAGACACGGCTCCCCCCTCATTTGCCAGTTACTTATGCTCACTCAATTAATAGTCCCCTATTAAGATGCATCACACACCAGCACACTCCTTAGATCTTCATCTTTTATCTTCTAAGAGCTCCTGCTGAAGGAGAATGTTTCAGACTACGGAGAACAAGCCTGCCACACTCGCAACCTATTTTATCTTAGTAGGACTTAATTACAGTTAGTCTTCCATTTCATTTCTTAGCCATTTTTAGGCAAGAGTGCATAAGCATTATTCCAATTACTGTATGTGGACTCTGTTGTCAGGCTTTTTTCTTGCTGGGTTGCCATGGTTTTAGGAATGGGTGTGTGCTTAAAGACAGCTTTGACTTCAGAAAGAAGAGTCTCTATCCTGCCCTTTGGCTCTGTTGTCCAAGGATTTTGCCTCCTAAAGAGAGCAGTGCCAGAAAACCTGCTTTGGGCCAAACTTGGGTGTAAAGCTTTCTGGCAACAAAGAACTAAAGCAGGTGAAAGCAAGGCTGTTCCTACAGGCATCCCCTGTGCAAAACTAGCCCATGGCCCACACACATTTCCTAATGATCTATCCCTGCAACAACCACAGTAAACGTACAAAGAAAGACAGACCTCTCAAACCTGTTCTTCAGCGATGAGGTTCCTGCTCGCCTTTTGCCCCACTCTTTCCGATTTTTTGAGGGGTACTCGGCTCCCCTTTTTATACACACTCTTGCATAAGGTGGGCCCGCCTCCCTCTCCCCCCTCCACTGCCCTCATTTCTCTTCAAAACCTGCCTCTGTTTTTCCTGCTTGTTATTCATGGTTGCTGCTGAGAGGGAGCAAAGAGGGGTGGAAAAACACTGGTGCTGCAGTTATGGGTTACCTCGCAGCCATGCTCAAATTGGATCTCCTGGTCAGCCTCACTTTGCTGAAATGCTAACGTGGAAGCACTCCCCTGCCTTACAAAATTTTCTCTTTTATGGTGCTCTAGCACTTCTTCATGTAAACACCACCATATAGGCTTCAGAAATTTTAACCCTGGAAGAGGAACATTAACCCTACAGCCAGAATGTGTAATTTGGTCTTGAATGGGAAAATTATTTTGTCCAAGCTAGAATTTCAATTGATTTTTTTTACCGAAGAACATTGAGTCCACTCTGTCAAAAAGTGTTTTCATTGATCCAGACTGTTCTGGGAAAAGCTGTATAAAATTTAGCACTTTTTGCAGAAACAATAGTAAATATTTTATTCCAGTTTGTTTAGTCTTTTTCCACTTTTCCCAAATTTTGCTTTGAGACCTAACTCAAAAGGGCCAGACATACTCCTGTGATGATGTTCTTGTCTTCTGCTACTTGTGAGTCCTGGAGGAGGAGTAACAAATTACTCAGCTGACAGCCTCAGAACACAGACTTTCACATGGGGTCTTCCTAGCCTGAGTTGGCATGTCTGGCATACATACATTATGAATCAATATATAGCCAATTCAGACATAATACCATGTATATGGTCCTATATTACTAAATTTGAGGATTCCTTTTATTAAGCCTAGAAGTACCTTGATTGAGAAATAGGCCACAGTTTGTTTATACAACTTGTGTGTTGACATTGGTAATTGTAAACCTCTACACCCCATCAGCATCCATATAGTTCCCTCTCTCATCTGCTTTGGTAAGGAGCACAGCCTGGAGTCTGAACAAGGCTCCAGAGAGGGCTAACAGGCACTGGGAAAAGGACAGGGAGAAAAGGAAAAAGCGGATGTTTCTGTGAGAGGATCTGACTAAAGGAAGACCAGGGACTGTGGCTTCATTGGCTGGTGCACCACACTCCAGGTCTGGCAATCAAATCGTAACAGTGGAAGGGCCATTGTTTGCAAGACATCAAGGAAAAAACTTTGTAGAGAAGTAGAGTGCCTGTGGAGACCAACACATTTCAATTTGGAAGAAAACTGGTATGGGAAGTATAAACATAAAATGATGAGGGTGATCAGAAAGTCCTGAATCTCTCTTTTCTAACATTGCCTGAATCAGTGGGTTCCCACTAAAATTATCAGGAACAAATCATAATTAAAGCAAGGGCCCTTTTGCATGCATGAATTGCAGGAGGCACTGCTACAGGATGCTGCAAAGACCAAAAGTCTTGGTACAAAAAGAGATTAAATGAAATAATAGAGGGCACAATAATTGTTCTCTGCAGAACATGATGGTCCAGCTGTGATTGCTGACTTGGGAAATCCTCAGACATCCAGCTGTCATGAATTTAGCTTGATCCAACAGCTCTCATGATCTTTCTAAGGGTTTGTCTTTACATTGTGATGGCAATTGGGATGTCTGAGCTGAGGCCAGCTTATGCTGGCTCCTTTTGCAGCACAGACTGAAAATACTCTTTCACTAGAGGTATGCCAATGAAACATCACACTCGGCAAACCTGACCCTCAGCCTTGGCATTACTGGGATCTGTTCCTGTGCACAGAGCATTTGGGAACATGCTGCTATCTCTTCAAAATCAACATAAGCCCTGGAAAACACGAACAATTTCAAAAACTGTGGGTAGACTCTTAATCATAGTTAGCCAGTTTTCTGGGGTTTTTGCCTTTTTATCAGGGTACAAGTACTAAGTGGTGGCAGAGTTACTGCATTGGGGTCTGAAATGTGTCTCTGTCTCCTGCCAGACTTATGGGCTCTGTTCTCACTTCAGCTGCACACAGAGTATTTGGTGACTTTTTCCTGAGTGAATAAGTAGGAAATAAGGAGTATAGCTCTGGCAAAGGGTCAGGCAAGTTTCTATACATTGGTAAATCAATTCTCCCTCTCATTCTGAGAGAACTGTGGCCAGCTGCCAGGGTCTTGATTTTGTTTGTTTATTTTTGCCATCTCTGGTGGGGAAAGGCTGTGCAAAGTAATTTTTTTAAACTGTTCTAATAAAACAGGAATAGGTTTGCATGTGATTTTTCCTGTGTTTTCTCTGTATACCTAACCTCTGCCCTTGCTGGCTTAAACCACTTTTCTGTGAAAGCTGCTGGTGAGCATGAGGGATGTACTCGGCTTGCCCAATTTTTTGTGTAAAGAGGATTGCAAAAATGCTTTTCAGTAATAGCATTCAAAGTCCAGATGATGAAAGAGAGAGATTTATCCTGCTTCTGCCATGGATTCTCACAGCAAGGAGCAATGGAAAACTTGGTAACATGGCTCCTATAAACCCCAAGGACCACTTGTGCCATCCCTATGCAGCCCCACCCAAATTGCGCCCCAGGCACTAAGCACAATAGTTGCTGTCTCCTAGTCTGGAAATTTAAAGCACAGCCATAGAAAGACCTTTGGAAGATGGGATTTCTGTGTTCCCTGCACAAACTCAGGTTTCCCTTCATCATCTTCACAGCCTCCCTCAGGACACCTCCACCTCTCCTCCTACTCCTCTGCCTGCAGCTTCTTGCTCTGGGTGGACAAATAGTTGCAAGCAGGACGACTCAGCTATTTTGGCCTCTATTTGGTGTTCCTCTGAGAAAACTAACTGTTGTGCTCTCCTGCCTCACTCAAGGGGTGGTTTTAATCATACACAGTTTATACAGTTCCTTAGTGGGAAACAGACTGGCTCCTTCCCCACTGCAGGCGTTATGGGACTCTTCCATTTTCTGGAGTCATGGCAGGTCCCCCTTGGCCAGCCAGCTACAGGGGCAAAATTACAAAATTTCTCTTGGGTCAGCAGCAGTAACTTCCACTGCTCCAAATATACTCAGTAGTACAAAAGGACAGACCCTTTTGCATGCAGTGTTAAGAGATTTGCTTTAATTTGAGGGGTGCACAACTGATGACAGTGAAGTGTTTCGTTACACTGGATACCCCCGCCCTCGCAGCCTGGTAGAAAGCAAAGACACTGAGCTAGGCAGTATCAGGGTAGGGCTGCCCAGTAAGATCCTCGCAGGATCCCTCTCCTGGGGGCTGCTACATAGACCCATCCCCTCCTTCAGGATCAGCTCCCGCCCTGCCACGTATAAGTGAGAACCAACTTCCCACGCCAGCGCCGATGTGGAACCATTTGCGTGTCTAAGCTTTGCAGGGAAAGGAGAACGGGGTGCAGCCAGGCGCTGATCCAGCGGGCTGTAGCGCCGCAGGATCCGCGGCATTCCCTGTCTCCTTAGCCGAAGCTGCCGCCGTGCGGAGGCGCCTCCGCATCGCTGCTCCCAGCTCGGCTGCGGCTGTCCCAGCCAGTAACATTCGAAAATGTTATTACCTTACCGCACCTATTGCAAACCAATAATTCTGAAAGCAAGAGGAGATGAAAGTTAAATTTATACCCAGTGATTTTATTTTTTTTTCCAGGAAATAATAAAAGAGCTCATAATTGAAGTTTCTGGAGTTTCAGTAAGTGGGAAAAATCAAATTTCTTGCAGACTGGAATTTTCTGCTCTTTTGTTTTGCTGGATGATTTTTAAGCAAAGACTTAAATGTTTGTTGCAGTTTTGGGTTCATTTCAGTTTTACTTTGCTTTATTTTTCTACATTTTTTATGGTAACTGTAAACCCATGAAATAACAATTTAGCTTACTGCTTGAGGGATAAATCTGAGGAACAGTATATTAAGCCCAGAATATTCCTAGTGAGAAAAGAATTAAGATTGCCTCCTGGCAACACAGCCTGATGAAAGCCTTTGAAAACCATAAACCCCCCATCCCCACAAAGAACAGTGAGTCTTCTTACAGCTATTCTCCCAGGAAAAGTTGAGCTCCCTTAGGGATTGCCTCTGACTCAGGGCCTTGAAGATATGCTGTGACTTGGCTCCTCTCCCACACTGCCACTTGGCGTTTCACAGTCTAAAGAGAAAGAATAAAAATAATCTTAAAAGCCCTCTTTTGTATGTAATGTTGCTGCTCCTCCAAAGTAATGAATTAATGCAGCAGTATGTGCTTAGCTCTGACAAAAGCCTCCAACAACAGTTCAGAAAGCTGTGCTGTTTGGCTGGGTAAAGCACTTAGATAGCCGCCTAATGATATTTCAGCTGCCAGCACAGATAATGTTGTCATTACTTACCAAAGCACACAAGAAGACTAGTTTTGTATTTCTTTCTGGATGTGGAAAAGGAGTGGTAGTCCATCAGAGATGCTGAGCAGAAAGGGGACAGGCAAAGCAGTGCTGCCTCCCAGTGCTGGAGTGCTGTACATCAAGGTAACCTGGGCAAGGTGGCATGTGGTGGGGGAGCTGCCTCATGGGGTCACACGAGGGCAACAGCTCAGCACCCTCCTGCCCTTGGCCCTGTAGCATGTCTGGGCAATGTCAGTATTTCGTAGCCAGGCATGGCAGTGGCAAAACTGCAGGTGATACGAGCACAGATTAGTCCTAAGAGCACATTTGGGACTGATGCCTCTTTAGGAAAAGAACCTATTGCTATTGCACAGCACAATGAAAGCAGATAGGCTGTGGCCTCTGGCCTTTCACCACTATCCAAAATGACAAAGAACATTCACTGTAATTTTAGGATCCTCCTTTGAATGAGATTTTGATAATCCTGCAATTCCTCCAATATATTTTTTCTCTAATCAGCAGGATTTTCAAAGGGCACTTCTTAAAAACCCTCCCCTTGATTTCCAGTATTCTTTTTCTCCCTGTTTCCTTATAATTTTTCACTAGGTTGTCCACAACATTGTGTGGGGACATCCAATCCTCAGGCTGTCCTGCAGAACCCCTAAAGCTGGCCTTTCTCATATTCCATCCCTTTCCCTCACTTCTGCCTCTGGAAATGAGGGAGAGAAGGATGCTCCAGCCCCTCTGTAGAGAGCTCTGTCAACTCCAGAGAAGGTGGGTATTATTTTATTGCTAGAAGACAATAGAAAAGTCCTCAAAAAACAAGCCCCAGACTGGGCTCAGTTTTATCTGGTTTTAGCTGTTTTTAGAGCAGTAGAACATGTGCCCTGCAGTAAAACATGTGCCCTGCAACACTGTGTGCAGAAGCATGTGCAAAGCCTTCCAGGCTGCAAGCCACTGGGCAAAAGTCCATGCTCTGCATTAGAGCCAAAGTAATGGAAAGTATCAGAAACATCACAGTTTCATGTGACTGTGACTGTAGCATTTGGATTCAAATCAATGCAAGGTTCAGAGGGCACCAAGCAGTATGAAATGAGGCTAATCTCCAAGACAGAACAAAGATGTTTTATATAACTTCGTAGAGATTCAGAGGAGGAAAGAAGGACAGAGAGCTGCTGAGCTTCACAGATAGTACCTCAGTCCACATAACATCTATCCTTAAACCTTTGCAAATATAAGGAGAATGATAAAGAGACCTAGAGAAAACCAGTCATGTCTCTCAAAACACTGGAAAAGAGCACAAAAATGAAATATTCTAGTCTAAACCAGGCCCTTAGAGAAGGTTAGATGACACTGAAGGGGCATAGCCAGCAGGCAACAAGCTCTGGAGATTGTGGGGTCACTCAGGCTATAGATAAACCCCACAATGTTAAACTGTTGACAGGGCATGAGGTTTAACGACAACAGGGTTATGAAAGACTTAATCAGGTTGCTGTCATTTGAATAACCAACTTTAAATCCTGAATGACCAGAGTCTACCTGATATTAATGGGGAAGGAATTAAGTAAGTGTGACTCAAAAAAAGCACATGCCAGATGCTGAACAGTGAGGGCTGAAAGTCAGAGCTGTAGCACGAAGTTAAGCGAGGAGGCCAAGGTGAAGTGGAAATCATACATCAAGCCTTCATGTCACCTTCTATTTCATGAATTATGCTGGCAAGTGAATAAGAGTCTCTCTTAGAGTAAAAGCAGTTCAAACCACAGAAAAGCAAATCAGATTTTCTGCCTTCTTGAAGAAAATTAAAAGATCCAAGGAGGTCTGACTCAATGGCAGACAGAAATTACTCTGTTCCTATCAGCAGTAAGTATGCCTGAGGTTTTGCCCTTTGCAGAGGATGTTCACCCTCTGCCAGAGCCACCAATTCTTCAGCACAGTGCCTGCCTGGCCCCCTCTGTTGGTGTGATAAGGGGATAAGCAATGTGGCTAGGCAGGGGCATGATGCTTGCTGGCAGCTGCAACTACGCTGGTATTCACACACTCTGAGTGATTTGTAGACATGGCTGAAGGTAATGGATAAAACACCTGATGTTTCAGGAACAGGCATTTAATGACAGTACCTGGAAGAAAACAGTGTTCAGCTTTAATATATGTTGCCAGCCTGTGCATGCTGTTATGCTGTCACCTTGAAATCTTGCCTGGTGATGTGGTCATGGAGAGATCTCTGCAGTCCGCAGGAGCCTAATGGTGTCCAGAGCTGGCCTGCTAGGAATTAATTGCATTCGATCTGACAGCTCTCTCTCGGCTGGCAGTGCTTTCACACTCTGGCAGGCACTCACTCACTGACTCACAGACCAAGGACAGACCTGCACTATCGCCCCTGCTGGGAGAGGGCCGGTGGGTTGGAAACCTACAGTTCCCAAGACACTGTAACCATGGAGGAAGGACTTTATTTATCAGGGCTGTCTTGTATTGCTTAAATGTCACAGTATGTCTGCTGCTACAGCGTGCCAAACGAGAATGTGCACAGGCTGGTGTCACAGCCTCTCATTGCCTGTGTTCACCTGCTGTTCTAGGGAGTGTTAAAATACACCCTGCTTTTACTCAGCAGACCAGGACACCTAAGGAGCAAAGATATTCCAGGTCAATGGCTCAAATCCTGCCTGCCACTCTCCTGAGCAAGTAGGAACATGTTGGTGGTGTCTGTCCATAATAGACTACCATAGGAATAGCTGCACTTTCCTCCCATTCTGAGTATCTGCAGAGAGCACCAAGTGGCAGCAATAACAAGGGTCATTTTAGGGGAGAAATGCAGTCTTGCTGTTTTCAAAAGGGGATTTCATGGTAAAAGTGGAAATCTGCTTGAAGTCCTTGTAAAACTTTTGAGTAGGGTAAGTACATAAGTTACATAGGTTTGTTTCTGCCCTTCCAGACCTGAGAGCTTTAGACATGAGCCCATGATTTGTAACACGTGACAAGCAAGGAATTGTATTTTCATGAGAACTGAGACATTTTATAAGAACTTTCTGCTCATTCCTCTTCTTTCTTCCTCCCTCCCTCCCCAGGCACCATCTCTCTTGGGCATTTGTAGTGCCTTGACACCAAGGCTGAAATCTCAGAGACATGAAGCTTCCCTGTAATGTCATGACATGAAGTAGCAGGATGAGGAGAGGGAAAGGCTGCACCTGCCCTCAGGAAAAAAGTCTACAACATGAAAACATTCCTTATTGCACACCAGAGTGCTCAAACAGGAGAGAAACTGCATGAATTTTCCTGCAGCAGGACAAGCATCCACAGAGCTCAACCCACACTTTTCAGATGCAATTGAACTCTGAAAAGTAGAAATTCCCTGAAGTGATATATGATTACTTTCCTCGGGACGCAGCAGGTGGGGAGGCTGTATGTCTAGGAGGTTGAACATCTTCCCCAGTCAGCATGTTACTCTGGTGTATGAGAATTTGCCTTAGCCCACACAGAAGTGTTGCAGATAAAGTAAGTTCCTGAATTTGCCACTGGCTGAATGTGGGATGTTGGATACCTCATGTCTCTGGACTTGTGTTGGCACTAAAATGCCTTTTACCTGCATTAGCCCCTTGGCTGGTGTTCCTCTCACTTGACTATATGCATTTAACAGCTGAGCACCTACTCTAAGCTACTCCATGAGGGTCTGTCTACAGGCAAAGGAAAAACACAGTCTTTTCCAGTGGGATCTTACGTATGAGTACACAGTAAGTCACTTTCTGGAGGTTCTGATATTTTCACTGATTGTAGAAAAAGCTGAGGTGAGTAGCACGGATTCTATTCTGCAAACCTAAAGTTTGGTCAGATGACAGACACATTTTGAGCCCCAGGCCTGCTTCTTCTCGCACATTTGGACAGCATCCATATATTTGGACAATGGGAACTTGGTCTCAGCAGGGAGCCTGCAGACATCAACAATGGATGCAATTATGGGGAATGAACATGGGAATATATGGTATGAAAAAGAAAGCTTTCCTCACAGCAATGCTATGGAAAAGAGCAGAACAGAAAGGAACTAATTCTGTTTTACCTAATTGCTCTCCATAAATCATCTCTTGGCAGCAAGAAGCTTGACTGGTCCACGAAAGGGCCAATTAAAGCAAAGGAAGGCTGAGCATTGTTTGTACTCAGAGATGTGTTTTGCATTACAGGGATCGTAGTTTGTTCCAAGGGAGTGGCATCTTTTCCCTTTCCAAGCAGAGAGGAATATCCATGTCTGTTTGGCACTGCTCATTATTCCTTCAGATCATCCACGGCACATTTCTTGGCATCCTTTCCAGCACAGTGTTTTACTGTCTGATGTGAGATACAATGCTGCAGGTAAACAGTGGTTAGCAGAAGAATCACAGAATCCTCTAAGTTGGAAAAGACTTCTATGATCATTGAATCTGACCATCAACCAAGCACTGCCAAGTCCACCACTAAACTGTGTCTCCAAGTGCTGCATCTACATGTCTCTTAAATACACCTGGGGATGATGACAGCACCACTTCCCCGGGCAGCATGTTCCAACGCTTAATAACAATTTCCATGAAGAAATTCTTCTTAATGTCTATTATAAAACCTCCTCCAGTGCAACTTGAGGCCATTTCCTGTTACTTGGGAGAAAAGACCAATCCCCCTAGATGGCTACAACCTCCTTCCAGGTAGTTGTAGAGAGTGATAAGGTCCCCCTTGAGCTTCCTTTTCTTCAGGCTAAGCAACCCCAACTCCCTCAGCCACTCCTCATAAGACTTGTGCTTGACGTTTCACCGGTGATGGTGACAGATGGACAAGGTCATGAAACCTGGAAATCAGTGACAGCTACCTGTGTATTTGTTTTTAAAATCCCAGGTTACAGTGCTCACAGAACTCCTTAAGCCCATTAGAATCCCTCCTCGGGGTAGCATTTCCTGACACTTTTCCTGTGTTTGCCGAGGGCACGTCCTGCTCCGAGCCCTCCCCACTAGCTTTCAACACCTCTGCTGCGCACCCCCAGCCCTTGCCCCACACCCCATACCCAGCAAAGCGGCCATGGCCACCTCTGCCTGTCACCCAGTGGGGGCAACATTTGCCCACCAAGGCAGCCCTGCTGACACTAAGGCCAGGCTGCTGTCACACCTGTGAGAAACCGGGAAAATCGCCGTGCGGCTACAGCGCTCCCGCCCCGCCGTGGGGCTCTGCTTTCCCCCTCGAGGCTCACCGCCACCGCACAGTTTAAGGTCACCGGCTGGGTGCTGCATACCTCGAAACCATCCCTGCACTCGTGACAACCTCCCACCCAGCCCGTGCTGCCGGACCCCGTACACACCCTCCTTCGCCAGGCAGGCATGTCGGCTCTGCCCTGGGAACGACGAGGCACCTCCTGGCCGCTCCCAGGGTGGCCGGGACCAGCCGCTTTCCCTCCCTGTTTGCATTCAGGGTGTTTGCTGCTGTGCAGAGCAGCCGGCAGGTCAGTCTCGTACAGCAGCAGTTCAAGGAGGTGCAGCAGAGGAGCACTGGAGGGTATTGCCGGCTCCCCCAGCCCACAGTCCTTTCCTCCCGCATTCCCTTCACGAGGTACTTGAGGTATTTTCGCTCGCCTCTCTTTTTCCTCCTATTTGCCTCCTCGCTCTGTCCCCACCACCAGCTAAGCCTTGGCTCCGCGGGCTCTCTTCGGCAGGTGGGAGGAGACATGCCCTACCTGTACCAGGACTCGAAGCCCAGACCGTCTGCGCTGCCCGGGACTGCGCGTCCGACCCATAGCTCGGGGAAGGGCTACGAGGAGCTGAGGCAGGAGTGTCTGCGCAGGGGGGTCCTCTTCGAGGACTCCGACTTCCCCCCCTGCAACTCCTCTCTCTTCTTCAGTGAAAACCCACCAATTCCCTTCGTCTGGAAGAGGCCTGGGGTGAGTATGCCATTGTGTTCTCTCCCTACATGCTGCCAAAAAGCCAGGCACGGCTGTGCTTGGGGATTGCACCAAATGTGTGAAGGGTTCAGGGAGCTGCAGAAAAGTTTGAGGGGGAAACCCTTCCATCTCAGGGCAGCAGCATAGGGTCAGGTTATCACCCACAAAGAGCTCAGGTGGCAGGATGAGAGGGCTGGAATGCTTCACCCCATTTCTCAGGTGTAGCTCATTGTGTAGACACACTTACACATGTGTATTTATGTAGATTCATAAACAACTCATAATTAGCCTCTCTCTTACATTATTACCAAACAAAAGATGACAATAAGAGGACACACAAGGAATCAAGGGTAAAATCCATTATGATGGTATTCTAACTTTGTAAAATTAAGTGTTGTTAATGTAGGAAATTCATAATTAAGGTTAAACTTAGAAAATTCAAACCTTTTAACTTTCAGAGTATGTGAGCCTTATACTTACTTGCTCACTTTCATCAGGAAATACTGAGAGATTACGAATACATGCCATGGTTACTGAGCCATTCAGCAGTAGCCAACGGCTCGATGAGTATCTCTTAATGCATCTTGCATAAGTCATTAATAGCACAGTGAGAGCCTGAAGCTTCACTAGTCACATGCTCTCACATCGCAAACGCAGCATCACAGCATCACTCCAGGTTCCTTTTCCCACTTCATGCTGTAACTAATAACCACAGCAGCATTTCATTTCTTTTCTTTTTTTTTTTTTTTTTTGCTAATGACTGGTGTTTATTCTCTTTTTCTTGATAGTCTGAAAGCTTCCTCCTTAGTAGAAAACTTTCCTTTGTCAACACTGATGCCTAGGGGGAAAAAAAAAGAACAAAATAAGCTTAAAGAAGGGTTTAAATTTTGGCTTATCTTAATCCACAGTGACAAACATTCAAATACCTCAGCATCTGATAGTTAACATAGTACCACTACAGAGCAGAATTAAAGCTGTTACTCCTGGACAAGTTTCAGTTATGAAAAGAATAAAATATCCTTATGGATGGCAAGTGCAGTCCCCACTGGCACTGTTCTCTGCCTTGCCTATCTGTGCTCCAAAAGGCAGGTAGGCTGTGGGGCTGCCCCACTCAGTACAGGAGTGGGCCGTGATGCTCAGATTGGGGTGGTGACTCTGGAGGGCTGTGTGGCATCAAAAATGCGAGTGCCTGCAACAGTAAATCATAAAGAATGGTTTTCCTTTGGCCAGCTGTTAGGTGCTAGTTTGTCTTTTTTTTTTTTTTTCATTTTGGGCTCCACAATAGTTAAGCTTTGGCGTAAAATGTGACCAGGAGTGGTGGAGAGGTTGTGTGTCCTTGTGTGTATTACCCAGGGGCAGTGGAGAATGGTCTGTCTTCTTCAGGGTCTTTCTATGCTGAACTGAAAGTATTTCCAGGATGAGTAAGTTACCTGAAATGGCATCTGCCTTCACACTCCAGTTCCCACCACGCACTTTTGTGAGCTTCACAGCGAGAAATAAAACTCAAGGGAGGCTGAGAGGATGTGTAAGGACAGAGTATTAGTTATGCTCTTCTCTGGCTCCTCATCATTTAAGCTACATCAGTTTCATCTGTATTATGCATCAGGACCAGCAGCAAAATAGAGGCACAGTAACACTATTTAAATTTAATATGTTTTACTTTGCAAGTGGGACATAAGCCTGGAGCATGTGGCAGTTTAGGAGGCAGAGCTCAGCTGGCAAAACTGTGGTGCTGGAGAGGGTGAGCACACAAGCATGGCCTCTGTGTAGGGTATCCACATTTAAACTGCTTTTCATGGTGACTGGTTTTTACTGCCTCTCCTACCAGTATTTTACAGCAGCTTGGATGAAGTGTAGTACAATACATGTGGGTAATTGCAGGGACAAATAACGCTGTTGGAGTTTAATCTTTAGTAATGACAGTAGAGAATTTCTCATTATAGATCTATGTATGCATGTTTGTCTGCAGCTTGAACAGGACCCTCAGCTAGTTCTAATCTGTAAATCTCCCACTGCAACCAGTGAGCTGCAGGGATCTGCACCAGATGAATATCTGACTTTCTACATAAATCTTAAGTGCTCTAGGATTTAGAAAGGTATTTAGTGATTTCATTTAACAATCTCTTTTCATTAGAAATTAAACCTTTGAAACTGTACCTCATCAAAATTTTAGAATAATTTGAAGAACAAAAGACCCTTTTTCCTTCTATTTTTTCTTTCTTGCTTTCCATCTGAATTCAGCTACTGGGATGAATTCAACAGCCCCATGTTTGGGCAAATTAGACACATAAAGTGGAAAATGAAAAAACCCAACCCCCCAAAAGAAAGACAAATGAGTTTTACCAATGTCAAATGAGTCTATGATCTACAGGAGGAAGTAAGAAAGAAATACTCCTAACATGAACAGCCATGGGCAACTGGTATGACAGCTTGGAACAAGGCAGAGAAATGTAATTGCAGAAACCACCTGAACAGCCTTACTCCCAGCCTATTTTAAATCCCACCCCCTCTATGAATGTGAGACAGGATCAGGGGATGCAATTTGTTTTCTTTTGAGTTTAAAGAAACACAGCTTTGATGTAGCATCAGGAGAGTCGTGGGGTCACTGTGTTTCATTTCTCTGAGGACTGCATGTCCCTACTTCTAGGCAATAACCTTGTACAGATGAATCCTTAAATTACTGTATGCTGTGTGTGAATGCAAGATCCATCTCTGGGTTTTGTCCTTCATGTTACTGAAAGCCCTGATGCATTATTATACCATCCAGCCTGAAAATCCCTTTAAAATGAATATTATTTAAAATTAATATTATTTTTCCAATATCCATTGAAAAACTGTAGAGTATGTTTGCTTTTGTGTAGTAGAGAATGTGGCACAGGTCCAGCTAAAATCTTTCCAATTCCTTTTTATTCATTTTTTAAAATCATTTTTCTTTGCTTTAAACATATGAGGTTCATTTTTTCCATATCTCTGTTGCAGGGATGTGTAATGAGCAATGAGTCATGAATCTAATGTTCAGACTTAGGTCAGTCTTTATCTTGTCCCTTGCTAACGTGCAGAGTTTCTTGGTAATAGCTAAGTACATTACTTGCAATGAGAAGTATGTGTCCTGGGAGCAATGGTACTAAAACAAGGTATGTTATTGAAGACCAGCTACTTTATCAGCCATTGCTATATCAATGTCTAAAGGCAATGAGCTGTGGTTTTTATTGTTCATGTCCAGTCTCAACAAGACTGAGTGTATTTAACAAGCAGGTGGGCCAGGTAAGGAGGAGCTGTTGTTTGATTTCCCTTTGCTCCATACTCTGAGGACATGACGTTCTATGGTACCTCCTCCCTGGGGCACCTGTGGCTGACACACAACCTGGCCACCACCTCCTCCCCAGCAAAGGCAAACAGAAACTATGCAAACCAGCTTCCTCCTGAATATTGCCTCAGTAGGGTGAGCTTTGCAGCAGTGCTGGTTCACTGTGGGGATGTCTTGGCTCCAGCAGTGGCTGGCAGCAGATGCTTCAGCAGTAAGTGCAGGAAGCTAAACAAAACTGTCAATTCTCTGCCCTGTGGCCTGACAAAATGCAGTGACATGAACTAAAAGCAACTCAGTTTCATCTAGGCAAATGTAGGGATTGAATGACTGAATGTGTTATTCTATTTCCCCCCTTCATTAATTAATTTGCTGCTTAGGCAGAAGGGTCTGCTTTGTGCCACAGGGGCTGTAATAATGTATCAGGGCAGACTGATTCCTCTAGGCATATTCCTCTAGTAATATAATAGGTACTCTTCCCTTTACCATTCAGTTCAATCAATTAAATTCAATTTACAGTTCATGGGAGAAGGGAGAAGAGAGGAATTCATGCCAAATTTATTGGTTTATCACTGTAATTTTTCTATCCAGCTGTGGTGCTAGTAATTGAATGAAAACAGTCAAATGAATGCTTGAGAATTGTTTTAATGCCACTATGAGCACCAGTCCCTCTGACCTCTGAGCACACAAGGGTGGATAGCATTAGCTCCTCCTAAAAATTAATGAGGCTGAAGTCTGCCTTTGTTGTTTGCTTATTTGTGGAGGAAATTGTCTCATGGTTGTCAGACACTGTATGTTCCAGAGATTATGTGCAAGTAAATAGTAAATAAAACGCTTAATAATTCAGTTAAAAGTAAATTGCCAATTCTAGTTTTTCCAGCCACTGGGGGAAAGCAAGCAAACACAAAGCCGTGTTAACCAGGGTGTAGCCTAACATCAAGGTTCTGAACCAGTTTGTCCTATGATATTTTAAAAATTGCCTACAGATGAATAAAGAATGCCAGCCTTTCATTAGCAGCCAACTAATTATGAAAAAATGAGGATAGTTGATTCTTTAATTGTTGTACACTGTAATTAATTAGCAAGGATTCCCCATCTAGTTCTCTGTGGTGGCTACACTGCTGCAGGATAATGTAGCTCATGTGAGACCCAGGGTTTACCAACACGGGTGCAAGTTTAGGCTCAGAGGGATGGTACTATTTTCCTGCGACAATCTAAGTAATTTCTGTGTCTCTCACTGTTGAAGGACATTGTCAAAGACCCCAAGTTTATCCTTGGAGGAGCCACAAGAACTGACATTTGCCAAGGGGATCTTGGTGAGTGATTTCCCCCTGGGTGGATGCATTCATGTCTACCTGCCGTGAAGAGCAGGAGGAATACATGAAGCGATGTTGTCCCTCCTGAGCTGTTGGGAGCAGTGAAGCTGGAGGTACTGCCCATACTCACCAGGCCTGCAGCTACCTTTTGATACCTTCCTCCTATCCCTGCCACAGATCATCTTGGTGTAGTGGGATTCAAGATCAGGGAAGGATCTCTACTTGAGAGGAGTGAGGCCACTGTGAGGCCAAGACAGTCTTTTTTCTACCAGCACCTCCAGACTGAAACACAGTCTGTTCTGGCCAGGCAGGGACACTCTTTCTTGAAGGGAAGAAAATGAGTGTCTTTTTCCTCCTTCTCAATTCACAGGTGACTGCTGGCTATTAGCAGCCATAGCTTCTCTCACACTGAATGAAAAAACACTAGCAAGAGTGGTGCCACTAGATCAAAACTTTGGTCCAGATTATGCTGGAATATTTCACTTCCAGGTAAGATGAACATCTGTCACAACATGAACACATCTCTGTCATTGCATGTCATGGTTTGTTTTGCAGTGGGCTTGCCAAATACTGCAGAGAGGCATTGAAAAAGTATGGATTGATGAGCTTACGCTGTTGTTCATGTTTCAAGAAACAACCTGGAGGGCTACGTGAGCCTCCCACAGGCACACACAGCCACCCCTGCCATTTTCCTGGGCACACAAACCTCACTTGGGATATGAGTCCTTAAAGGAGCTGAACTGGGATCTGTAATATGAGTACGTCTCAAAAGTGTGTGGAATAATGTGGTGAACACTTGCATGGCTACATGAGTGATATTATCCTGACAGGGAGCTGCAGTACAGGTCTACACTTTTAGTCTTAGGCTTTTCTTAAGATAGATTACCCTCCCCAGAGAGCAGCCTAGCATGGTAGAGTGGGAACGAATGATTTACATATGTCTTCTAATCAAGCCTATGATTGTCACTAACGTAGTGTTAGAAATACTGGGACACCAGAATCCTACGCTCAGAAAATGACATGCTGTCAGCAAACTCATGCTCCATCCTTTCTAAACAGTTTTGGCAGCACAACGAGTGGCTGGATGTCGTGATTGATGACCGATTACCCACCTTCAAAGGCCGACTGGTTTTCCTGCACTCAGCTGATCTCAATGAATTTTGGAGTGCCTTACTGGAGAAAGCCTATGCCAAGTAAGTTGTACTGCACAAACATAATTTGCTGTTTGTACATACATTATTCACAATTTGTTCATATGCTACTCACAATTCTAGTTAACCATTTCTAGGCAGTTTTTTTTAATATTATTTTGAAAGGGGTGGTTTGCATTTGATGCTGCCCTGATCTAAAGATGTCTGTCTATCTTTTGTGAGTTGGTCCAGCTTCCAGCACATCATTAAATACAACCTAGGGGACAGCAATAACATTGGATCAAAGCCTGAATCCTGCCATTTTTGTCTCTTCTGAGACCTCAGTTGATTGTTCTGGCTAACTCTGTATTTTTAAATACTTTGGCAGGTAGTGAGCCACTGACACACGGTAATGTTCTGTCCTTGCCAACCAGACAACTGGCACTAAGAAAGAAAAGCCTCAGGTTTTAATGATATGGAGAAATGAATGAATTAACAATGCATCTAAGAAGGAAAGCAGAATGACCCTAATACTCCTCCCATATATCCTGGGTACATTCTAGGGTTCTTATTTTGACATCAGTGCCATTGCTGCAACTTTACACACATGTGAGAAAGCTCTCAAGCATGGGTATCTTCAAGGTTTTGGAAGCAGTTCTCACAGTCAACATATGTTTTCCAGGTTGAATGGCAGCTATGAGGCTCTTAAAGGCGGCAGTACCATAGAAGCCATGGAGGATTTCACTGGAGGTATAGGAGAAATGTATGACGTCAAGGCGGCTCCTGACAATTTCTATGAAATCCTAGAAAAAGCCCTGAAAAGATGCTCAATGGTGGGCTGCTCTATTGATGTAAGTAAGAAATGGGATCTGTATTTCTCAGTTTAGTTTTGTGGTTTACGTGTTAAAACACTCTACTTTTTAAAGACTGTTTAAATTAATGGAAAGTAGATGCATATGTATTTAACTCTTCAAATAATAGCTATGAATGCATATATGGGTAATATTAATGGCGTCCTTAGTACAGTTTTTCAAAAGAAAGAAAAAACTAATGAGTTTTCAGCAGATAACGTCTAGTGTACTTAAGGCAGTAATGACATGAGTATGAGCATTTGGTGAGAGTGAACTGTATTTCCTGACTTACTTGGTGACTTAGCATTAAAATTGGCTATAGCTTTTCAAGGACTTACTGGTTCCAGACACTACAAAATTGGGGGTTTTCCAGACCTAAATAACAACACTTGTTTTCAGTTCCCACAAGTTCCCACAATTTCCTGGATCAGTGTGTTTGTTTATAAACAGTCTTGTGTCTTAGGGTATTTCAAGTTTATCTCTCCAGTGCCTAAAGCCTCCAGCTTTCACAAGAAAAAGGTTGCTGGTCAGTAGTACCTGCATAGGTTACTTACACTGCTCTGCCAGTGTGTCAGACTCAGGGTAAAAGGAGCTGTCTACGTGTCCTTGGCTTTCTGATAAAAAATGCCTGAGCTGCTCAACAGCAACAGTGAAAGCCCCATTTCTGTTCCTTGCTGACTGTGCTCAGCAGGAAGGGCAGTTCAGAAACAAATGTGTGCCAGGTTTCTCCACCAGAATGAGCAGCTGGAGAAAATGGATTCAGAGCAAAGGCGAATTCCCACCAAGCATAAAATATTTAATTTCCCTTTTGGACACTTGTAACACAAAACAAGGGAGGTGCCCATGCTGGGGGAGAGGGAGAGAGGCTTTCATTCACTCTCTGACCAAAAGCCTCATTGCTGAAAATCTGGCCAGGCCTGAGGAGTGTCAAACCTGTTTCTGCCTGACTGAAAGGAAGGCTTTTCCACAAACTCCCTCTTTCACTCAAGACTGTGTCTTCACCTTTGGGTTTCAATATTTTCTGATTTGAGTTTCAGTTTTTCTCCTGATGGAGCTTTGCTGCTTGCAAAGGCTAGTTAAATATTTGTTGGGCTAGTCAGAGTGTGTGATACTTAGCTGGCTGATGGGACCCTTCACCACCATCACTGTAAAACTTGGTTGTAATAATGCCAAGGTCATGGGTTCAATCCCCTACGTGGGCCATTGACTTAAGAGTTGGACTCGATGATCCTTGTGGGTCCCTTCCGACTCAGAATAGTCTGGGATTCTGTGATTCTGTGATTCTGATCACTGTCCATCAATGATTTTTTACATGAATTGAGGCCATACCAACACCTGATCTCAGTCTGAGAGCACCTTTTCCCATCCCTTAGCTGACACAAACTACATTTGAATGGGAGTAAAGATTGAGATTCTTGAAATGTAGATGATGCTGAAACAAAATCGTAGGGGTAGAGAAGGAATTCGACCCTGGAACCACCTCAATTTTGCTCTAAGTGAACAATACTTAAAAAACCACATGTTGTTTCCTAAAAGGGCACCGTTACACCATCGCTACCTGCATTGAGCAGGAAGACAAGTTCTCTGCCCATAGTACTGGTTAGCTATTGACCTACCACCTGCTGCTTGGAAAGGACTAGGTGGCAGCACTTGTGATCTCACTCTGAAGAGAGAGATTCACTTTTTTTCCCCTGTATTTCAGACCAGCAGTGCTGCCGAGTCGGAAGCCCGAACTCCCTTTGGCCTTATAAAGGGGCATGCTTACTCTGTGACTGGCATTGAAGAGGTATGTTCAGCAATGCAGGGCAATGAGAGACCTGGGGGAGAGGCAAGGGAGTGTCCTCCCCCCCAGGCTCAGGTGACAGGGGCAGTTATCCTAGGGAGGTTACCCAAATTCCCATCCACCTTTCCCTTCTACATCTCCAGTCTGCACCTTTTACCCATCTGTTAACACCAGCTTGCCCAGCCTCTGCATGCTGGAGAAGTCCTGCTCCCCAAATACTGACACTTGATGTTTTCTCTATTTCCTTCTTCCCCAGGTGAGCTATCGGGGCCGGCAAGTGCGGCTTATAAGGATAAGGAACCCCTGGGGACAGGTTGAGTGGAATGGCCCTTGGAGTGACAAGTATGTATGTTGTCTCATACACTCTGGCCTGGCAAAGGCCAAATCCCAGCTTATGCTCCACAGCTAGTTTTCTGCAGCCCCAGCTGTTCCACAGAAAATTAAATCAGAGTTTACACATGCAGAACAGTATTACTGCCATTCTAACATGTCTGCCTCAGCATTTTCAAGGCGGTTCAACACAGGGATGCTGTCAAGGTTGTTTAGCCCCGAAAACCTAGTGTTAGCAAAAATTGTGTGTTAATATAAATGAGACAAGTTCATTTCAGTACATTCCTAAATCTAAAAATTACACATTTCAAGTGATGTTTTTCATTTATTTTTTTACAGGCCTACTGCTGCAGTACTTGTAACACAACATCCATACTTTGTGTCCTCCTGCAAATAACCTGAAACTAATATTGTATTACCTCCTCTAAATAGCGTGTGAATGTCTACTTGCATTTACTGTTCAGGGTTTCTAAACACATCAGGAACAGGCAGAAAATTGTAAGGTTTCTATGTGTATATAATAATATATGACCATTAAATGAGACCCTCTCCATGTGGCATCCACCAAAGTTGTGGAAGGACCCAAAACCACAACAGGGTTAGTCTGAAAACCAGTCTGGTTTTACTTCCAAAGTTAAACAAAGTGCAAACCATACAAAAGTAAAAAAAAAAAAAAATGTAGTAAAAACCAACACTAAATTCCTCTCCAACATACAGTTTTCAATATATTTTTGCACATATTCATGGCTTCATTTTGTTTCATTTTATTCAACTGAGGCTTTTTTATTCCCACAAATATAGAGGAGAGGAGCCATAAACTGTCTGGCCCTTTAATATTGCTGAGACACGTAGTAATCTGTGGGACTACTTTGAATGTCCCTGTCCTTAGCATGACTCAGAAATATATGAAATATGTCCACATCAGCTCTGATTCTCTGTTATCTTGAAATAAAAAAAAAAAGAGATGGATAACTGACATATGCAATGAGGGCTTAAATCTGGAAAAGACATAGAAGTTATGATCAGGACAGGCATCTGGCAATTCATACTGTCTCTGCAAAGCAGAGCTCTGACTCTGCACTTAGGAGGCTCTCTGGAGCTCAAGATGCAAAGACACTTGCAGGTCAATACAGGAATCTGTATTAACATTTTGCAGTGGTTGCTGGAATTAAAAGCCTCAACACAAGGTACCTGCTACTCCCTGTTGGTTATGTTGGATTGGAAATGTAGTAAGGTGCTTCTTTTTTTTTGTTTTTCCAAAAAGCTTTATCAGCTTTTTGTTTGGTTTCTGATCTGCCACAGCTGGAGTGGTAGGGGTGAATGAAAAGGAGGCAGAGACTTTATTTGGGGTCTCAGTTACTCCACCAAATCTCTCTGTATAGGGGAAGGATCCTATTCAGTTCCCATTGACTCAATTTTGAATAAACATCTGGCCCTAAATGAGAAACAAGCATAAAAGATAAGATGATGCTACAGATGGAAAACAGATTTAATGAGAGGTGTGACTTACCAAAATCTTGAGGTTTACAATGAGCCCTATTATGTCCGACCTGAACACCTGACAGCAGTCCCAACCTTGAGTGCAGGCAGTAACTCAGGTTAGACCATTCTGGAGGAGCTTTGGGATCTTTGACCTTGTCCTGCTTCCAGCTATATTAGTTGGGTGTCTGTGACCATGAGTGCCAGCAGGACTGGGAGGCCTCTTAAATGCGTCTGTGTAAGCTGTACAAATAAACACATCGGGAAGAAGAACAGCCTGCTGCTATGGCCAGACACTCATTCTGAGCCAGGGAAAACTAATTGCCATGTGTCTGTAATGAAGCTTGGGTTTGTTTTCTTGCAGCTCTCCGGAGTGGCATTCAGTCAGCCCATCAGAGCAGAGACGCCTATCTCAGGCAGCACGGGATGATGGAGAGTTCTGGTAAGCCACAAGTTTTTAAAGTGTGTTACTCTATTCAGAAGTCAAGCCGCCAGTGGCCAAAACAAGCAACAAGGAAGAAGTCTCTGTGTGAGGAAATTCTTTCTGTCTTAGGAGAGAGCAGGTAGAATGCTCGCTTGGTTTTCTGTGTGTTTCATGTATGTCCATATCTATTTTAATATAAAAAGTCTTCTGAGCTCAGTTTAGTTAATGGCATTAGTATATTTCAAATACTGTGTGTCCCCCATGAATGTAACACCCTTTAAAACCTTCCTATCAACAAAGTAAGGCTATAAAGAAGGGAGCGTTGTATTGTACTGTATCAACTATGAAATGCCTTCAGGGTTGATGCTAGGCATACACTGAAATAGAAGGGAGTCCTGAGAAGCAATACTACTAATTGTAGAAAGTAAAAGAACACCAAGATATGTGTGAAATTATGAAAAATTTGAAGAGATGAAATGGATAAAAACCCACATAACATGGTGGAAATTGGTTTAGAAGTGTGAAGTGTTCTTCACGCCAAATTCATGATCTCAGACAGAGCAGATGGCTGACTTGCACATGATTTCCCCCCTATATCCACCACACTGTGCACTACTGACAGTGTGTCTTACCACATTTCTAGGGGCAGATGCTCATCTCTCTTACACAGAAGTAAATCTAGAGAGGTATGCAGTGCTGCTATTCCACATTTTTCCTGCAAGTTAAACCAAAATTCAACTTGAGTCCTGGAAAGTTATTTGAGATAGACAGTGTAGCACATTAAATCACATAAAATAATTTATTCCAAACTTTAATAGCTGTGGAGGGAAGTAGGTCCAGTGGCTTCTCCATTGCTGTATTTTTATATAGGATATTTTGAATTATTTTGCTATTGACATTGCAAATGCAGTAGGGCATTCACAGTTTCTTCAAAAAGCTTTTGTATTTGTTTGGGTTTTGAGGGTTTTTTTCATCTATTTTTGACCTGGCTACAGCTGGAGCTTGTGGGGTTATGAACTGGGGACAAAGACTTTACATGGAAATCAAGTAACTCCAGCAAGTATCTCAATATAGGGCATAATTAAAAACCAAATTCTGTAATGGAGATAAAAGCGTGCAAGTAGGCATCAAATGAACAATGAAATTCATGAAAAAGTCATCTACCCAGTATAGCTAAGCTGATAGTTAAGTAAATCCTCAAAGGCAAATAAAAATTTATGAGTTTGGGCATACCCAGACAAATGTTGGCTTTCGTTATCCCACATCTCTGCCATTCAGAGCAGAAACAAAAGCCATTGGGATTGAAATTTCCACTGAAGGAATTAAGCAGACAAAAATCATGTGCAAAATATAAGAAATGCTTCAAAAACCAGTCAGGCAAGTGCAATACCAGTTAAAATCTCCACCCCATCCATCACACTTATTTTTCTTAATACCTTTTGACTTCTGTGTATTTCTCTAAGGAGTCTTTGCCTCTTTATGCTCTCTAAGCCACACCTTGATGGTTTCCTCATCAGGCTTCCCATAAATACTTTGCATAAGCAATAATATGTCATGTCCCCAAAGACAATAAAATGATTGAATGAGGAAAGAGATGAACAGGTAGTCCTCTAGAGCTGTGCTGCCTTTTTGCATTGACTGAAAACACTCAGATGATATGACACTTTCCTTGCACGGGACAAGTCAGCCAAGGCGGGAAGTGTGATCTGATAACACCTTTTGTCCCTTGTTTTCCCCTGGATTTCTGAGAACTGAAGAAATCAAACCATGGCTTACTGATCCATCACCATGTGTCCCTTGTAGTGCTGTCATTGTGGCTGGCATTGAACACATAAATGATTTGTTTGAAGACTTAGCTCCTGCATGTATTTCATACCCCTTGGTTGGGTATTCAGCTATACAGATGCAGCCATTAACACCAGGATGGTGTTGATGAAGTAACTCTTTCCACTGTAGGTTTTGTGCCAGTGTCACTTCCATTTCGTCTTATACTCAATTGTAACTGAATAAAATCAACAGTTATAGTGCTAAAAGGAAGGTGTAAGAGATGTCAGGCAAAAAGGGTGTGTGTGCTTTACACCCTAGCAAGCAAAAGCTAGTTTCTCTCCTTCTGTACATTGGCAATATGTCCATGGTCACCAAAACTGCTCTACACAAGTTGATGATCTGTCCCTGGGACTCTGGGAAGTGAATATTTCTGGTGGGGATCCTTCACTGAAATCAGTGGCTGCCTGTTCCTTTCCATGTCTTTCATTCAGGATGAAATATGAAGACTTCAAAGTGCATTTTGACAAAGTTGAAATCTGCAACCTGACTCCTGATGCCCTGGAAGACAACACTGCCCACAAGTGGGAAGTGACTATCCATCAGGGGAGCTGGGTCCGGGGATCCACTGCAGGAGGATGTAGGAATTTTCTAGGTAAGTAGATACTAGTTTGAAAATGAGAAGCAGGCACCAAAGTCTGCTCAGCTACCTCTCCAGTTACACCATTGCCAGAACTGTGGGCGCAGGGAAGTTCAACTGAGTCCTGACTAGCAGGAACCAGCCAAAGGACAAATGAGGAAACTCAAAGCATGGGTTTTAAGAGCACTGTACTTTAAAGATAAGACCATTCAACCTCCTGTGATTAGATGATTTGAATGAACAAACCAGGAATGAGGAAGCTCCAACTGTAGGCTTTATGACTGGCTGGTTTGAATGAAAAAACCATCAATGAGCATGTTCATCTGGTCCCACTTGAGACTTTGCAGTGAAAGAGTTGCTTTCTTTGCTCTCGAATTCATTGGATCTGATTTACCTCTCATTGACTTTTGCATGAGCAGGACTAGGTCCAAATAAGTCAGTTAAACTGCAACAGTAAGTGTAAAATGAGACAAGAAGTCCAGCTCAGCCAGCATGTTTATGTGGCTCTGAAGCAGTAACATGGATCTGAACTGTATTACTATAGATTGGTTCCAGCACTTAATGAAGTAGCTGGCGTCAAATCTTTTCTACACCTAGTTCCATGAAGAAATTTTGGATTGGCTTATTTTCTGCAAAGCTTAGGGGAAAGAAGCATGATAGCCAATGGAAAAAACTAAGTTTGAGAGAAACCTCAGCTTAATTGTATTTTTTGTCTTTTTTTTTTTTAAGTTGTAGTAGTAGTGGTGGTTTATTATTCTTGAGGCAAGAAACTCTGGTGTTCTTTCCATTGGCAGAGACTTTTTGGACAAATCCACAAATAAAGCTACACTTGACAGAGAAAGACGATGGACAAGATGACTGCACATTCATAGCAGCCTTGATGCAAAAGGGTCGCCGTAAACTTAAGAAGCTTGGCGCTGAAATGCTAACCATTGGCTACTCTATTTATGAGGTACTCCATCCCTTTTACAATGCAGTAGCTGCATTATTGGTATTCAGATCTTTCTCTGGGTTTGTATCCCTGCCAGTCATCATGTATTTTTAGGGTGCTTGCTCTTAAAATAATCCTATCAGTTACATCAAACACCATGGAGGATGGAGTCCTCTCAGAGGAGAATTTAGGAGTCCCTATGGGGGCATGGATTCCCAGGATAGACTCCTCAGCCCCGTGATTCTGTCATCCCCTGCCTGACTCACAGAGAGGAGCTGTTGCTTCTTCTGAGCCTCTTGGGGCACATTACACACAGGGATGCCTGTCCTCAAGTGAAGTCGAGATTGGCAAATCTATTGTTACTGCTCAGTGACACCCTGTCTGGGATGGTGATATTTAAGGGCAGGGAATGTTTAAATGGAAAGACAATGCCCCAGAGTCATCTGAGACTACCTTCTGCGTGAGAAAGGACACTGGTAATGGGTCCTTGCCATCAGATGGGAGCTGCATTGCTGTGAGCACCTGGGTGAAGGGATGAGAGTCGGGATCACAGCCAGGGGTCAGTGCCAGGCAGAGTTTGGTTCTGTGAGTGGCCTCCAGCACAACCCAGCCAGTGCAGCACTGCCTTTCTCTTCCTAGAGCCCTGGCAGAGATGGACACTTGGGCAAAGACTTCTTCAGGTACCACCCCTCCAAGGCCAGGAGCAAAACCTACATTAATTTAAGAGAAGTGTCTAACCGATTCAAGCTGCCACCAGGTGATTATGTTCTTATTCCAACCACGTTTGAGCCACACCAGGAGGCAGATTTCTGCCTGAGGATTTTCTCTGAGAAGAAGGCCATCACTGAGTAAGTCTGCAACAAGCCCTGAATCCTCCAGTGCTCCCCTGTGCATGAGATTGGTGGCTGGTGGGGAGAGTCTGGCTGCTGGGCACCCAGTTCTACAGCAGAGACCTGGCATGGCAAGCTCCTGAGGGTTTGAGGGTTTTCTGCATTTGCCCATTTTTGCTAAACCTGACTATTTTTTTGAGAGGAGTTTAGGAGGTAGGGAAATAGGGTATGCCATGATGAATCTGCTGGAAGCATTGCTAGCTGCATGATACTCTTTGGGAATCTGTGAATGCAGCAGTGTTTGCTTCCTGTTTGTTTCCTCCCAGAGTTCATCCGAAGGACAATTTCGTATTAAAAAAGGGTGTTTGAGAAAGAAGTGTGATCACAATGAATAAAGAATGAGATTAGTTCTTTAGCAGACAACATGCACAGCTGTGCCCTCTCTGAGTACTGCTTAAAGTCTGATTCATGGGTTTATACCAAAATTTAAACAGCGCAAGATTCTGATTGTCTGATAAATTTTGTCTAAACCAAACCTATTCAGTAAAAGAAGCTCTTTTATCATTTACCTCTGGAAAATATAATAAGCAAGCTTCCACTCCAAGCAGATGTTGAATGTCTTCAGATACCGAATAAGGTTTTGTTTTCTCCAGGGATCTAGATGAAAATGTTGCCATTGATCTCCCTGAGGTAAGTCTACAGACTTAAAATAGCAAGAGAATAGCTCAGCAGAAGCCAGCATACATTGCTTTTACTGTCTTTGGTTAAAACATATTCATTTCACAGGAATGTTACACAATTGCCAGCTTTGTGTGTGTCACTGAAACACTCAGCTGACTAGAATATGGTAAAAAAAAGTCAAAATCATAATTGTTAGGCTTCTGCATCCGCTTCAAGGCAGTCAGTGTTAACCAGCACCAGAGGTGGGTGTCAGCCACCACGTGTGCAAGTGAAAGTGCACCCATTAGCACCAGAGAGGCACGTGGCTGTTCAAGGCTTTTTAAATTTTATATGTTATGAAAAAATAAGAAGTAAGAGCTACATTCATTTTGTACACCAGTATCTTTATTTTACTTCTCGATATCTGCAGGACTTGAGAGGGAATGCTTACACATGCACATGCCTACTGAAATGATTAAATTCTTTTTGGTTTTGAATGTCTTGGTCTGCCTGCTGAGCACTAATTGCAGCTGAGTCTGAGTCAGCTCCTGTTTAAGTGTATCCCTGCAATTAAGCCATTAATTGTGGTGTGCCTTTCCACGGAAACAAGCTAAGCCAAGATCTCATTTGTCCCTCTTCAGTGAAACTCTCCTCCAGGGACAAGCTAAACAAGTGCAACTTCATTTCTGGGATCTCAGGGCTATGTTCAGTAGCAAAAGTCCGTTCACTTGCCTCAGTGTCATTAAGAGACTGCATCCAAACTTGAGCAGAATGAAATGAGGAACATACATGCTGTCATAAAATGTGTGAATGTCCCAAGCAGTGCCACCAAGACCATTCTAGCGCACACTAAATAGCACCCGTGTTTTATGCTCTGTGGGTAGAGAAAACAAAGCCTGATGCTTTTGCCTCCTGTGCTGTGCTGTTGCCTTCCTTTCCCCCTCTCTGTCCACATGGTACCCCCAGCTATAGCAGTGGCTGTACACTACTGCATTTCTGTGCTCATTGGTGTAGACTGAAGCCTGGACTCTTAAGGTCCTGCAGCTACACTCAAGCTCTCAGCCAACAGCCAGGTGAAAGTGTTTCTAGGCTTGGGATGGTGCTGGGTTAATATGCTGAAGTGCAGCCACCTCTGACTGGTGCCCTCAAAAAAGGTGAGAGGTCTCAGGATGATTCCACTGGAGAGAGCTCAGTAGAGCTGTGGTTGTTGGAGGACCAGGAAATGCACCTGAATGGTGCAGTAGTGGGATGAGAGTTGTTTTCCAGGATGCAGGCTCTTGGTTTTTTACAGGACCAAGGCAATGGCACCCTACACTCTCACATAGGTGAAGGAAATGAGAGGGTGAGACTCTTGGGCAGCTAGATGGTTGGGAGGCCTCAGATCTAGAGAGGTTTGGGAGCATGTGTACCCTTACTTTAAGATGTGCTATGGTTCCTGATGCACAGAGGGGCTTTGTGCACACGAAATGTCATGTTTTACCATTCCTATAATGACTTGTGTGGTTGGTGTTGCAGCCTCTGCACCCAACACCAAGCCCACAAGAAACTGAAGAAGAAAAGCAGTTCCGGGCACTGTTTGAGCAGATTTCAGGAAAGGTGAGTGCAAAACCTTTGTGGGTTAGCACAAGATGGAGAAAGAGGGGAAATAATTCTACTCCCACACAGCGCCAGGTGAAACAAAACTCATGTATTTTCAGAGGACTATATTTAGTTGTAGTGTGTTGTTTGGGCACCAGATGTCACCATGCCTTATGTCTAGATGAAAAAGGGTGCAGTCTCTGGTGAGCAAGCAGGATGGCCAAATCTGAGGTAGCCTACCTAGTTTAATGTTCAACTCCAGTTGATTTTTCTTGAATCAGCAGTTCCTGCTTGAGATCTCCTTCAGACAGACTTATGCACAGCAGCTCCCCATGTATTTTGTCAGCCATTTAGTTTTTAGCCTTTTCTGGGTTCTATATGGTTCACTTTTCCCGAGTTACAGTAAAGTACAGATGGGTGGTATTTGTGTTTTCTGAGGGTTTTGGTATGTCTGATTACAGAAACATTCAAGTAACAGATGCTTCACTTTTATTTTTTTTAATTTTTTTTCCACTTTAGGACATGGAGATATCTGCAGAAGAACTTGAATATGTTTTGAATACTGTATTAAAAAAAAGTAAGTGCTGATGTCTTCCAAGTTAAGGGCGGTACAGAACTTTATAAAAGCTGTCATTAAATTAATTTACAAATAGAAAAATAAAGGCTGTGTTACAACCCCTGCCTGGTGTCCTCCAGCCAGCCAGAGAAGAGCCAGGAAAACATCTGGTCTGTACTCTGACCACGAGCTGGCCCTGCCTCCAGCATGGTCCATGTCAGCTCAGTGAGGGCAGCTCTCTTTTGCACTCTGCTGTGAAGGGACAGGCGCTGGACTGGGACTTTTAAGACCCTGATGTAGTTCAAGACCCTGCTACAGACCCTTTGTATAGTTGGAAACCTGTCACTGTCTAAACTTCTTCTCCTGATTTACAAAACAAGGACAGTATTTCCGATCACATCTTCAGTAAATACATTTTCTGTCTGGACTGTGACTTCTCTGTAGTGAGAGCTGCCTTCATCTTCCAGGGAACAGATCCTCTCACAATGACGACTAAGAGTCAGCTGCTATCTCTGCTCATGAAACCTGTTTTCTGCTTTAGATTCATAAAAAATGTCTTTGCCCAATGACTTCTTTCCTATTATTGTTCTTTTTCAGCAAAGAACATCAAATTCAAGAACTTAAGTCTCATTTCATGCCGAAATATCATTTCTCTTATGGATGTATCCTTTCAAAAAAGTGCTTGTGAGGCTAAATGAATACTAAATATAGTCATCCATAGCATTACCTGTCACGGAAATCTGAAATGAGTGTGGTAGTGTCATGGTAGAACATTACCAACCCCACCCCCCCAAAAAAAAAGTGAAAATTATATCCTGATTTTTATTTTAGAAATTTAGGGTTGGGACTTTCAAGACAAACTGTTTTCTACTGTATACTTAGATGCTTTAATGCCTTAAAATTTGTATATATTTGTAGATTTTAATATAGCTCTATAATTCCTCTCATTTAATTAGAGGATGACAGTTCCTAAACACCTTTCTCATGCCTTGTGCCACATTCTTGAAATTCTGCTTAACTTTCTTTTCAAGAAAGAGATTTTAGCAAGGACATCTTGTTTGGGACACACGCACCTAGAAGCTATACTGTAGGCAATGCAAGAAAGAAGGCCCAAAACCCTTGGAGAAGCTCCAAAGGGGCAGACCCAGGGAGATTCTGGGGGCAGATGATTCTCGATTTGGATGTATCCATTAGATATGATAATTAAGTAGTGTTATAAATTTGTAAGAACCCTATACTGGATGAGGGCAGTCCCATGGTGTAATGGAGAGCACTCCGGACTCTGAATCCCAAGGTCATGAGTTCGAGTCTCAGTGGGGACCGTCCCCTGGCAGTTCAATGCCTCCCTGCCATCCCATCCCGTCACATCTCGGATGCTCAGCAGGATCAGCCCTGGTTAGTACCGGGTGCTGTGACAGTCCCAAGGACTTCACTGTCACTGTCCAAGCTCACTTGGCCATGGCAGATGGACCTTAGGACTCAAACGGTGGGGCCAGTTCTGCGCACGCTGTGCCTCACCTAAAAAATCCACTGTGCAGGCTGGAAGGGCACAGCCACGTGGGGAGAGCCCTGCCCAAATCTTCTTTTGTGAAGTCTGGTCATACATAATACTGGATGTGCTTCTAAGTATTTTTTACCTGAAAGCACTTTCATTAAAGGTCTATTCCCTGTTTTACATATACTATTATTATCTGGAAAGTTCTTTTCTCCCATTTTAGGCAACAATGCTGAGCACCTTTAGAAGCGAATTTCAAGTTACTTGTGTATGTAACAGTGCATTTTTCAAGCTGTGGTTTATTTGAAAAATGCCTAGAAGACATAACTCAAGAAAATTCTTTTGTCTGTAGAGTTAAATTCACCAGACAGCTAAGTGCATGTAAGGTATGGGTCAGAAATTAGGGTTCAGCAGAGTGTTGAGAATTGATGATATCAAAGCTGTGGGGTTTTTGACAGCCAGTCTGAAAACTGGAAAATCTGGTCTTTCAGCTACATTCTGGGACTCCAGGAAACAGACATGTGGGTGAGAGTTGTCTGTCCAAACTTAGGCATTTGAGGTGTAGGTGTCTACATCTAAGCTTGCTTTCTGGACTTCCTCTGTAGATAGTGAAAAGGATGGTGTAATTAATTGTTCTGAGTGTACCTAACTGAGGGATGCTAAATGACTGCTCAGACATTAGATGAGATGAATCACAGCACTGGTTCTTCCCCACCAGATTCGTCCTTTGCAATGTTCTGGTGCCTGTTGACTTTGCTTAGTAGGGCTTCTCCTCAAGTAGAGCTGTTTTTGCAGTATGCCTTCCCAATAAACAATTTTGTTACATGTGAGACAAAACAGATACAGTCCTAACAAGGCAAGTATCTAGTATTTGGTTTATGTCTTGCTTGGTCAGCTGAGATGTTCTTATCTTTTGCTTTTGTTGCTCCAGTCTGTGACAGATGTAACATCCTCTCAAGCCTTTCTAATAGAGAATCAAAACAGATAAAACCTTTATCCTATTAAATCTATGACCATAATATTAAAATTCAGTGAGATCAGTCACCCTGCACATGTAGTGAGAAACAGAGACCAGTCCTAAATTTCCTCCCTTAAAATCCAAGCCTCAGTAGGGAGCTGGTCTATGTTCACTTCTCATCCTTATGTGGTATTGGCACAGAGCCAGGGTCTGCACTTGACCCAGGAGCATGGCATGAGTCCTAGGTTTACTATATATTATTTAACTAAATAGTTTCCATGATTTGCAGTGCTTCCAAGCAAATTTCTGCATAGTTTTGAATAAATGAGGAAGCATCTCTTCCTCTGCTTTGGAAGCACAAGGAATACAGACACAACCACCCCACTCTGTATATGCTTTTTGGAGCACATTGACAAATGCAAGCCCAAGTCAATGCTGCCTGTCTCCTCTGTGTCACACACTACCGAATTCTTTGGCAACAGTCACCATGTTGTGGTGAGGAGCAGTAACAGAGTTCTACATGGCCCCAGGAAAAACCTGTCTGAGTAAGACAGACTCTTTGCAGAATGGATGATGTTCTTGAGACCTATGGGTGCCCTCAATTATGTCACCAGTGTAGATGCTTAATTAACAGCAGGCATTAGCTAAGACCCAACTTGGCATGCTTTGACCTTTGTGACTGCTTGCTGACCTCATGTCCATCTGAGCAAGGGCTTTGTCCTCGCAAAATGGAAAAGGGAGAGGGAATGTGGCCATTCCTTATTTAACATTTCAGAGCAGGTATCCCACCTTGCAAGGGAACCGTGCTTGGAGGTCATCAATAACTCAGTAAAATAAGTCCCTCACAATTCAGGCAGAAGGAAGGTCAGACAGATCTAATCACTACCTCTCAGAACTGCTATACAGACATTTGTTTCAGGCCATAAGGACCAGATTTTGCCAGCCTCACCCCACCACTCCCATTAATTTTTGTTTGAGCCATTGCAACAGAGCCTGGTTTCTAGATAAAAACATTGAATAGCACATTGGTTGACTAACTCCTTTGGGTACAGTAGCAATTTGTTTTAATAAGGTAATTTAATTCTCTGAATCGTTTATATCCCATTTACATCCAAAGCTGTTCTTGCCTTAGAACAATCTGTCTTTCTTTCTCCTGTGGAGTGAATTGCTCAGCTGTGTTTTTATGTCACATAATGTTCCTCAAGTATCACAGCCACAGCCATGACTGAAACCGCTGGAGTTGTACCTCATGAGAAATCCCAATACCAGTTTCAGCAGCACCATAGGCTTTCCAGCCAACTGAACATTTTCTGCTTGAAGGAACAATGCTGATAAATTCAGACAGCATTTGGACCTTCATATAACAAGTCCTTTTCCTTAGTTCAGATTACCAGACCAGTGGCAACGGGAAACTGGAATTCAGTGAGTTCAAAGTTTTCTGGGAAAAAATGAAGAAATGGATAGTAGGTGACATTATTCATTGTATTTGTTTCTTCATTTCATGAGCTACTTCCTGCATAGTTTATTATGTATATGCAGACAAAAATGGAGACTGGAGTGTTTACAAGCCATGAATTTTAACACAAAACAAATGTTTTAAAAGCATGGGGGCTTGTTTTGGATAGTCAAAGACATTCTTAGCTTTCCCTGATGCTAAACCATAATGGTTTTCTGGAAATAACAGAGATTTTTGTAAGCAAATCAACTATGTTTGGGATAAAGAATGCAATGGATACTAATAAGCAAGCCAATCAAAATGAAAGTTAAGGAGTTTCCATTACTGCTGTTGTGCAAAAGAAAGTGATGATTCATAACTAGTGGAAACAATAATTTCCTAAGTCACTGCATTTTCATTACTGATCTCTCAGGAGTCAACTGTACTGAAGTCTGGGAAAGTGTTGATTCTAATTTTAAACACATTTTCCTGCCACTGTATATGGCAGTAAGAATAAGCAGGCCCGCAGAATCAGGCCACAGACTGAATATTCAAATAAAGACATCATAATTGTTTCCTTATGGCCATTAATAGATTTTTCTGAATTCGTGCTTCACCAAAGCATTCAAAATATTCAGTTCTTTGCTTCTTGTCTAGCCCGACAGAAAAGGCAAAAGCTTTTTCTGGATACTAATGGCACATCTCTTTTAACAAAGGACACATTGTTTTTTCACAAGGGGGCTTGAGAAATCCTTGTCTCCTGTAGGAAAATTTGCATGAATATTTGCTGGAAAATTTTAGGCTGAATGTGACAACAGCTCTAAATAACCTGTATTCCAAAAGAGACTTGTATTGTTGTTTCATTAAAAGGATGAAGCGTAACTCAGACTTAAAAATTGTTTCATATTTAGATCAAAATTCAAACTGTTAGACTAGTTCTCTTGGTAGTACCATAAATGTGGCTGTTCAGATCTTTTATACCTAAGACTAAATTAGTAAGTGACAATCTTAACTTCATGTTAAACAATTTGTCTCTGGTATTCAGAATTATGGAGAAAAACGTAAAAGGAGATTAAGAGAATGTGTCGATTAAGAGTTAAAAGACAAAGAAAAAATACATCCTTTCCAGATAAAATCACTTTTCTAAAAATCATGGAATTTTTAATGAAGAGTGATCATTATTTTTTAATGCTTGCATTTGACGGTACTTTTTAAAGTTAAAACAACCTGTTCATATGACAAAGAGAATTGGGACTGAGATTTGCTCCTCAGTTATAAAATCAGACTGGATCTAGACCAAAGTCTTGTCAACTTTCTTAAATGCTTATACTATGGAGTTAAACACCTTGTCTTTTCATGCCATGTCTGTTCTCCCTTTCCTACTCAAATACTGAGCTTTCCATGTGCTCCTTTCATAACAGAGTATCTTTCTTCAATTTGACTTTGATAAATCTGGCTCCATGTCCTCTTATGAGCTTCGTGGTGCTCTTAAAGCTGCAGGTAAGAGAAGCAATGTGTTTTATCTGATAAACCTGTGGGGCAGGTCAGCTGTGGGCGAAGGGGACAGGCCAGGCGCTCCTGAGCACAGAGGTCTAAACCCCAGAGAGGATCTGGGCACTTTGAGTGGACTAGTTTTACCCCAATTATCCCCAGTCCTGCAGGGCAGGCAGTCAGAACAATCTTTACATTTTATTGAGCTCTGTTAAACTCAACAGTGCTGCACATGTGCAGGGTTACGCCCTGTAAAAAACCACAGTCCATCTACCCTCAAGGTTTGAAGGAATAGTGAGGAAGCTGCTCATTATGAAGAGCAGTCACTGCATTAGTATTTCATCCCAAATAATTTTTGTTAAAGTACATGGGTTTGCAGAAATCTCTTCAAATTTCAAGAAGACAGAGAGGTCTCTCATACATTACAAAATGAATGGACTAGAAACTACAGTGACTGCAAAGTTTCTTGTTCAGAGTTTGCTACTCATTGCACGCTTGAAGAACTTTGTGGTCAGATTGTTTTCTGGATAGATGTGTGCCACAGAGTATCCTCCCATTAACTGGTTTTCAAGATTAGTTAACAGAGGTCTGTTGATTCCCCCCAGCCTACAAGGTTGCTCACTTTTTCTTTGTGCCTGTGTCTTTGGCAAGGATACCAACTCAACAACTACCTGCTGCAATTGATTGTCCTCCGATACTCGGATGAACAGTTCCAGATTGAATTTGATGACTTTCTGAACTGCTTAATTCGCCTAGAGAATGCAAGTCGTGAGTATCTTCTTCCTCTGGAATTCCTTCCCATTTGAAAAAAAGAAATAGTTCCACTTTCAGCTGTCACTGAGCGTGTTGCACAATGTCTGAGATCAAGTGTGTACATGACTAACAGAGAGGAGCTGTGTTTAGCCTTTGCTTTTAGGATGGCTTTTCTCCTGTAAAGTGAAAAATATTCTGGTGCTAATGAAAAATTTCTCCATGTGAATAGAGCTTGCTTCAAAAACTCTGCAGTAATGTAGAAGGCATGTGAAGAATGCTGGTAAAGTCCATATTACAGCCTTTCTTGTGGCTCACCCAGGGGCTTAATTTGGGATCACAAAAGTTCAAGGTTTAAATAATGCTTGTGCCTCATGCAAAGAGACAACTAGCATGCACTTGGGCAAGTATCTCCTCTACCTTTTACGTAACGTGTCTCCTTTTGGCTGCAGATGTTTCCTTGTATATCAAGGCACCCTGGGTCTCAGTTTATTTGTGTACAAGGCCATTCTTGTTCTGGAGCAGCAGTAATAGAGATAGGTAAAATGGCTGGATAAATGCTGAAGTGATCATTATTGTGGCTCCAAATTCAAATGAAACACAACTCACCCATGACAAGCAAAATCAACTTTCTTGACTGGTTCTTTTTTTGTTTTCTTCTTCCCCTTATGTTCTGGCTCAATCTGTAGCAATAGAAGTAATTAAACTACTGAGAGATAAAAGTTAAATAAGATATATAAAGAAATGTAAATTGCTTGGCTTCATTTCAGATTATCATCTAAATCTGACTGTTTAGCACATTTGGGACACCCCTCCAGACAAGTCCTGAATTGAGACTTGCACAAAAGCCTTAAGTCAGCAAGTCATTTCCTCCTGCAAGGACTTTGCTTTGTCAGAGCAGCTACCAGCACCAAGCAATCCTAAGCAATACGCCTTTGTGCCGTGCCTTCCCTCTCCTTGGCATGGCCACTCATCATTGTGGGATACAGAGCTCATGTATGAATATGAATGAGGTGTATTTATAGCACTGGTGTCCTGTTTTTCATTTCAGGAGTATTCCAAGCATTGAGTGTGAAAAACAAAGAGTTCATTAACCTGAATATAGGCGAGGTATGAGCACAGATTCATAAACCCTGACAAAATGATGGGATTTCTCTAGAACTTTGTCCTCTTGTAAGAACCTGAGTATTTCTGCATGATGCTTCAGGTGGCATCTATGTCTGTGAGAGTGCAGGGGGTATCAGTCATAGGTTTCAGCAGGGCTGGTATTTTACATCCCACGCACTGATTACATCTCCTCCATGCTATTTCCTTCCTTCATTGCCCTGTGGCATATTGGCAGTTTCCCATGCTCCTTTCTAGATTCTCTGCTTTTTCTTCCTTCCTTGGGTGCCAGGTTTCAGTGGGGGAAAGGGGAAGGAGCAGATGGGGATGGGGGTGGTCTTTTACTCTTCCTGAATCCCCCAGGACTTCAGATCAGCCTTTACTGTGCATGTCTATCATCTGCTTCTCTGACTGCTCAGCACAGGCTTCTTATTTACTTGTGCTGTCTCTATCTCCGTGTTGCATGTGAACTGTCTCTAATTTTACTAGCTCATATCTTCCTGAGGTGAGGTGCAGTGCAAAGCTTGAAGAGCTCTGCCTCCTTCCTTCCAAACACAGAATAAAGGCTGGCTGAGGTCTCTTCTTAGTGACAGGACATAAAATCTGAGTGACTAAAGGTCCTTTTCCCTGCATGGGATCAATTCAGAGCAAGGCACAGCTTTTGAATGTCTCCTATTTGAAGAAAGAGGGGGGGAGAAAGAAGGGTCTATAATCATTTATTGTAAAATTGATCTTTCTTCTGATATTAGTTTATCAATCTGGCAATGAACATCTGAAGAATTCTGACTTGCATGCTGGGAGTTTCTTGCAACATTTGCTGCTGAGACTTGTGCTTCAACAGCTGAGGTCCCATTCACATGCGAACTTTACCAGGAGATTCCATGAGGAGGAACATGCATGCTGCCCATCCTTTCTGATCTCCAGCCCTGTTGATGACTTCAACAGTCAGATCATATATTTTTGGGTTTTTTGTAAAGCCTGATACTGGATTTGTCACTGGAAGAGGCATTTGGATGGGGCACACATGCCTGTCAAGCAGACCAAAACTGATCTTCTGGAGTGACCACAAGTTTTTATGAAATAGGATTGTATTTAGTTTCAGCACAGCTCAGACTACAGGGATTATAAGTCTTTATTGCTGCTTGGCTACAGATTGCTTTAAGGTTCTTCTGAAAATAAAAGGTTGCATAAAACTTTGTTCAGTTTGGAATTCATTTCCAGGCATACTGTATGGCTGCATAACAAACCCCCTGCTGTAGGCACATAAGTTTCAGTCTGGTCAACTGTGTACAGAGGAAGATCAGGGAATGTATGGATGAAAAATCAGTTTTGAATTGTTATGACAGAGGTCACTGGTCCAGGCTTCCTTAGAAGGATTCTTAAGGTAAGGTTGGATGTTCATCACAGATGAAATCTGGGGGAAAGTTGTTTCATCTGACCTTCCCCTAGTCCTTCCTCTGCTAACAACCAAGTTTCTCTGCTTCACACTTTGCTCTGTGGCCAGTGTGTCCCATAGGCCAATCTCTGTAGAGCTGCACAAAGCTTGTCTTCATTGTCAGAGAAACACATGGCCTCTGAGACACTGAGCTCTTGCATGGGCCCATTCTCCTCCAGACAGTCTGAGATTGTGT
Source organism: Sakesphorus luctuosus (assembly GCA_013396695.1). Lineage (NCBI taxonomy): Eukaryota > Metazoa > Chordata > Aves > Passeriformes > Thamnophilidae > Sakesphorus > Sakesphorus luctuosus. Next base: position 318,870 of record VWZD01002814.1, on the reverse strand, counting down.
CCCACACCAATCATGATCCAGAAGAACAACTATAATCATTTTAGATTAATTAAATATACCCATTGGTAAGGTCCTGATCTCTGCAGCTATTGCTATTTTGCATCTGTGACTTATGTGGTATTATTCATGTGGTGTGGGTAGCCAGTGCTGACTTAAAAAATAACAGTAATAGCAGCCAGGGACTTAAGAGGTCTTCATAGGATTTGTTTCCATGATTATCTTCGTAACTTAAGTCTATCTTATAACGAATCAACTGTCTGGATTTGTTTTCTAAAACCTTTCTTGCAGTGAAACAGATGGCCCTAGACTAGCCTTGCATTCCCTACTGTCCAGGATCACTGAGACAGACAGGGTCTTGTTTTCTCTACATTTAGACCTAATAAGCAATTCTGGAAGGAAAATCGAGCTGCAATGAAGTTCAAACAATGAAAAAACTTAGGGGTCGTGGTGTTTAAAATACCTACTTTATTTTTTCCAACTCTTATAATCTTGTAACTATGCAGAAAATACTCTGGAGCTAAGTGGAAGCTGAGCAAAAGCTGATGGTTGCAGTATTTGATTAACTGAGGTACTCAGCCCCATGAGGTGTATTGATTTTCAGATGTGCTGATTGCCTGCCCTTTTTACAGCACCAGAGACAGCTGTCTAAATTTGTGAAAGTTTGGATTAAAATCTAGACTGTCCTATAAACATTCAGCTACATACTTAAAAAAAAAAATCACAGATCCTTAACTGGTTCATTGTGCAAGTTTAGATGTGGATACAAATGTTGTAATATAGCATCATTCACAAGTTTTGCAGAAAAAAAGAGATGTGTCAATACCTGGGATCACCAGTCTAGCTTTCTGTTCCTCTCCACAGAGTTGGGATAGTCTTGTGGAATCAAGATTGCTATAAAGAAAGTGATAAATACTGAGGTGGGAGCGTCGACTCACTGGCAAAATTTTCCTCTGCATTTATAAGAAAATTCATGCGTTTAAGAAAAAAAAACACATTGGAGAGTTTTCTGTCCACTGTGAGCAGTTGGCCACTGACTGTATCACAAGGAACATGAGAGCTAACACCTGAGTCTTTTAGGATTCAAGCCTCTTTTCTGACCAGCCAGCTTTCTGCAGAGAACCAACTCCCTGTCCTACCTTGGAGCTGACACAGCACCCACAGCCACAGTGCAGTGCACATACAGGAGTTAAGCACAATAAAACCTGTATGTACAACCTGGCTGGCCCAGGGCCACTCAGAGTCTGTTGCAGCACAGTCCTTATCCGACCAATATAGGCTGTAAGGATATCATGGGTGCTCTGTGCTGAAATCCTTGCTATCATCGAGGTGAAGGACAGCAACTTGTCCTGTGTGCTAGACCATTTTCTTTCTGCACTGGAGTAAAGCCCATCTTAAAAAGTAACCCTAGAAGTAAGTGCATGTGAACATAGAGGGTTATATATTCCCTGATAAGGTGTGTTTTTTCAGTCTGCTGTTGTACTATTTGTGTGAGTGACTGAGTGGGTGAGCAACACATTTGACTTCACAGCCCCATCTGAACATGATGGTCCTTCTCAGCACAGCACCCACCCAGTGTCTGAGCAGGAGGGCAACTTAGTGCCCAGAAGCAGGAGTTTGGGCTTGTAGTTATTTTTGTTTAACCAAAGATCTTGATTTTAAACCTGGATCTTGTTGCCTTCTCTGATGTGAGAGGTAGATACGTTTGCCTCTGTACCATTATAGGAGCTGTGGCAGATCACTTATAGTGCTCTGAAAGCTGTGTGAGTGGTACATTCCCTAATGTGGTACACACAGATCTTGTTAACAAGAGCTGGCTCATGCTGGGAAGGCCTGCCTGTCTGCTAATAGCAACCTTAATGGGGAACATGAGAGTAATTTGTCATAATTATACTACTGGAAAAAACTAAGAATCACTTAGCTACAGGGTTGCAACCTGAGCATGTTCTCCCACTACTTCACGGAATGAAAAAATCTCTCTCTAAGCCTTCTGCTAAAGCCTCAGTTCAGATGTTACCAGGGACTGGCCCCTGCCCTGGAGCTGGTTGTCTCTCTGCTGCTCCCCCATGCCCTCTGAGCCACTTCAGCTCCCCAAGATGCTGAGCAGTGCTCAGAGACATGGTACACTTCTTAGTTTAAAGGAATAACACCAACTCAAGTTGTAAGCCTTTTTGAGAGGGTATTCATTTGGAGTTTGCCACAAGCTCAGCCACCTCCACCACCCTGACCACCCTGATGGTAGGTGTGTCAGTGGCATTTTCCTGCCTTAAAGTAGGTTTTTATCCCAACCTGTTGCTGAGGCCAGAAGGGATTTAGTCAGTTAAAACTACCATGAAGAACAACCATAAAAATATAAAGAAACTGAAAAATGGTGAAGTTGCATTCTGCTATTTCTCTGTGCAGGGACAGAAACTGTCAATAAACATTTTAGGCAGAGGCACCTCATGCTTCTTCAAAAAACTCCCAGGGAGTGGCTCAGCAATGCTTGCCTTAGAAAATATTTTATTTTTTTTTACAGGCCTATTTTAAGCCCCACTAGGTCTTTTGAGGGCCTGTAAACTCATGTGTCAGCACAGAGGATTCGTGAGGCATTGCGGAGGACAAAGGGGATGGGAAAAAAAAAAAAAGGTGAAGTTTGGCCATCCTTCTCCTGGCAAATCCTCCATGCTGTGGAGCTGTGACATCAGGAAGAGGAGATGCTAGAAATCATGCAGCAGTTCACCCCATTTACAACAGTTGTGGTTGCTTCCAGTCATGAAAATTAAATATTTGTGAATAGATATTGAGTTATCTAAATCATTTTTATTTCAACTGCATTATCTCCCCACTTCTCCCCCACCTCTATGCTGAAATATTTGAGTCTTTGTGCTTTTTGACTTGTGGCAGTATATGTTTTGGAAGCACATCAGAGTGCTGAGGGCAGTTTGTAATGTTCCCAAAGGAACTTCAACATTTTAAAAATTAATTACAAATACTTGCTGATTGAGATAAACACACAAGCTGTCAGCAATTGCCAATGACTATCTTTTGCACGTCAGCCACTTATAAGGGCAAGTGTGTTATAAACTGCTCTTCTAAAATCTCTAATTTTCATCCCTTGCCCTTTGCATGACCCTTCAAGGGAAGTGAGCTCTGCTGAGCAGGGTTTGGCCTCCTGGGCAGCCTGGATACCTCTTTGAGTGTTATCTGCAGAGGCAGAGGACTCAAAAAAGGGCAAGAACAGCAGCAGGCATTAGACACATGCTTGTTCTTCTTCTGGTCCAAAGAATATATAACCATAACTCTTCATTGCCATTTTTTTCTTTTTCTTGTTAAAATGCCCTGAATCAAAGTAAGATGGTGTATTCATCCCCATCTCTCCCTAGTATAGAATCAAGAATAGTGAATATTTTCCTTTTCAAGTACTTCACAAGACTACTTAAGTGTGCTTTTTTCCCTGGTCCTTCAGAATTGAAAAAGCATTTATCCATTCAGATTCAAAGATCGCCCATGTTTCATCTGTCCCTGGGTTGTCAGCAGCCAGGGTAGGTGGAGCTGCTTGCATGCCTTGCCTGCAATGTGGCATTTGCCATACACGAGAATCAAATTCCCTTGCACCTTGGGACAGCCCACTGGGAAACAAGGATGGGAGTGGGGGTCCCCCCATGAGTGCTGTGTGGCCACCTTGCCTGGCAGGCAGCCCCACAATGACACAGTCCAGCCCCTGTCTTGATAAGGAGGGCGATGCCAGCATTTTGTGACAATTTTATCCAGTTGCTAAGCAGCTGGGTCCCAGGGACACAAATAAAGAGAAAACAAGATCTCCTGGGAGAAAACTTCTGCTCTGGGAGGGCACTCCCTGCTCCAGACCCATGTCTTCCACTCCCCTCCTCGCTCAGTTGTGTGATGGCATGTGCAAGGCTTTGGGAAGGGATTCTGGCAGACAGGGTCCAAGCTGATCTGTCCTCTGCTCAAGGGAGTGGCAGCCCACACCTGCCTGCAGAAGGCTGAAGGCACAGACCTGGCTCTTCGAGCCCCTCAGCTGCAGCTGTGTCTGTGCTGGGCAGCACTGCTGGGGCCAGAGAGCAAAGCTGTGTCCAGTTCTCCAGCCCAGCTCTCAGGGAACCCACTGCTGGGATGCAGTTTCTGTGCCTCTTCATGGCTAAGTGTTTTATGGCAAATGTTCTCCTTGTCCTACTAGCAAGAACAGCAGATCATACTTTTAAATACTTACATACTCCTTTCACCATCCTTGACTTCCCAAAGAACTGCTTTGTTTCAGCACAAAGAAGAGTAGCTCCAGCACAGGGAGCTGAGAAGACCCCTGCCACCACACCTTGGTGCCTCATACCCCAGTGCTTACACAGAAATGGGAGATCTGGGCTCAAAACCCTTGAGCAATTCAAATAGCATTTACCTTTCTCCAGTCTGCTCTAGCTGTTAGACACTAAGCCTTTCTGCATCAGTTTGACACCCAAAAGCAAGGCTGTCAGCTATCCCAAGATTTAATCAGTGGGACCTTACTGCTCACACAGGTTGTGGAATCTCCTTCATTGGAGATATTCAAGAACCACCTGAACACAATCCTGTGCCACGTGCTCTCGGATAACCCTGTTCGAGCAGAGAGGCTTCACCAGAGGACCCACTGCGGTCCCTTCCAACCTGATCCAGTCTGTGATATATCAGCAGGAAATTTTAGGACACAATATAGTGTAGCAGAACCATTTATTGTGCAAGGGGGAACCAACACAACTCTTCAGGGATGCAGTCACATTGCACTACAACCCCCTTGGTCATCCAGCAGCTAGTGTGGGCATCTCAGCATCTGCTCCTGCTTGAAAACAGATTATCTTGTGCCACAGAGAATAGATTTATTATGACTGATCTCATTCGTTTCCTAGAGCACATGCCAAGTGACTGAAATAGAAATGGGGTCAGCAATTAATAGGGCGGCCCTCAGTCACTGTCACCATATGTTGATATAACGATGGCTGGTTTATCTATTTACCTGATAAATAGCTTACTGCAAGTTTTATCAGGATATAGGTCAAGGAGAGTGGAGACAAAACTCAAGGGACTGAAAAAAACTGGCATCTTCACATATTGCTTCTCCAGCACTGAAATTTGTATAAACATTTCTCCAATTTCAGGGAGTGTTTCCTCATGTCTCTGGGCAAAGGGGAGTGGATGAGCCACAATCAGCTGCAGCCTCAGTTTAGCCTTCTGCCCCACCAGGTTCAGCTGAAAGTTCTCTGTCTTTATTCCTTACAGAGACCTCATATATGCTATATTTTCTTGAACTGGGGTAGGCAAACTTTTGAGCACAAGAAACAGAGGTTGAGAAGAAAGCTGCCACAGTGGCAGTGGCCCAAGTTGTGACTTAGGTTAGAGCCAGGAGCTCTGGGACACCTTTAGTCCTGCCACCACAAAGGCTGTTAAAGTTTCTGATTCTTATAGTAAGTCTTATAGTGAGTCCAGCCTTCTCTGCAGCTCATGGTTGATACCTCTCCAACAGAACTCATGGCACTCTTCTAGAGAGATGTTATTCCTTCCTGAGGCAGGAAATTTCAAGCTTGTCAAAGCACTTTTCTGAGCCAGCAAGAGCTTCAGTAGAAAAATTTTGATTGAAAACAGGTGCTGGATGGTTGAAAAAGAGTCACTGTGCAGTTTGCATAACCCCTGGGGAAAAGATATGTAATTCAGTGTGAGGAAAAGAAAATGAGCACTGTATTAAGTGTGGGATGGTGAGTTTGCAAGGAGATGGAGAGCAATGGCTCCCTCAGCAGCTCACACTGCAGTCTGCAAACACTTCATTGCAAGTCTGGCTTAATTGGGTGGCAGTACAGCTTGCCTTGCTCACTAGCAAGCAAATGTACTGCTCCCTTTTTCCAGGGTGATGAAAGTGTGTGAGACAGCCACAATGGTAATGGGTTTAAGCCTTGGGAACCAGAAGCAAAGGCTCCATGCCCACTCCAGTGGTGCTGAGGAGAAGAGACCTATTTTTCAGAGGGACTGAGGGTCCCATAGAGCCCCCCAATGTAGAGGAAGGATATATTGGGCAAGTCCTTCTGGGTAAAAAAGGCTATCTCTATGCAGTTTTGGGGGATGGGACACTTTTCTTCATTATTTTAGCCTACAAAGAACTCCAGTAAAACCATTTAATCTGATTAAACTAACATCTGTGGATAGCATTGGAAAGAAACTTTCCCAGTTGTGTATGAATTTTGCATTCAAATTGCCCTCATGCTCTTCAAGGCATATCCTCAAACTTCTACATTGCCTAAAACCAGATGCCTATTTGGGAGCAAAAACACTTCCACAATGTCAAAGCCCGTTTGAAGAGCTGAGCACACAGAGCAGCTTTGCTGCCGACATGCAGCCACGTTGCACTCCAAACACCCTGGTGAGGATGGCATGAGGGGCTGGGCAAGCAGCAGCTGGAGCCCACTGCTGTGGGCAGCTGCAGGGATGTACCCACACCACCCAAGGCACAGGGACAATGCAACTGCATAAGGCAAATGTGGCCCTGTCCATATTTCCCCCACTGGCCACAGAAATTTCTGCAGCAAGGTGCCATTTCCATGCAACACCTGGGACCTAAGATGGCCCAAAAGACACCAGATAAGGCACCTCTGCCCTGGCTATGGCAGAAAGACATGACCCATAATTTGGGCTCACTGAAAAGATGCCCTTTGCCTCATGTGGGGTGGAAATCACTCCACTGCTGCTCAGAATTTCAGTCTGAAGTAGAAAGGTGCCTTGCTTGCTGGCATCCTTTACAGCTGTGCTATCAGTGCCATAGAATTTCATCTTCTCCAGAAGCCTCTGAGAAAGTGAGAATTGTCAGCTTTTTTACTGGAATTTTCAGCTTTTATGCTTACAGAGAATATTTCTAAAAAAGCATTTGAGCAGGTCTTAAAGCTTCAGAAAACTGAATAAAAATAAAGATCAATCCAAATTTATTATTTTTGAAATCTAAACCCTGTTGATAATTATAATGGCCCTAACTCATGGTTTGTGAATGTCTTGATGTGTTGTTACTGCTCCTGACATGAAATAATGCTACACTGGCTTTGTTTACAGGCAGGGATTTCCTTCCCTAATAAATGATTGAAAGTGTTTGGTCAATTAACTCTCCTGAATTGTTAATTTAGTAGTTACTTGCTCACTAACAAGCAGTTCTCGAAAAGCATTAACACCAAACTACTCAGAAAGTGGGACTGTTGTTTAGACCTTTGAAGAATTAACATTAGTTTTCTAATGCCACATTGTTTAACTGAGATGTATTTCTTTGCTCCCTGTAGCCTCTTTGCTCTTGGACATCTCTCAGCTGCACAAACAAGGGAGGGAGATAAAGAAATCTACTGCTTCGGAGGCATATCAATGTGCATGCTAGGTTTATATAGATTTTATAAAACATGTGATAGAAATAATTACATATATATATGTATATAGATAGATATATAGATATATAGACACACACATGTATTTTACCTACATGTAGAACAGCTTGTATACAAGGCTTCAGTAACAATCCCCAGCACTGAGGCAGCTCGTCCCCTGAGGGTACTGACAGCCAACTTTTGGTTCTCCATGCATGGATTATCCAATTTCACAATTAACTGGGAAACAGTACCGAGGCCCAAGCCTGCTGTGCACAGACAAATGCCTGCAGTCACAGACTCATCTCTGTCCCAAGGGCAAAATTCTGTTTCTCCAGTTACTCAGTAACATGGCAGGCAAAAAAATTCCCATGTGTTTCATGGACCTCTGAAGAGAAACACATAGACGTGTGTGTGTGTGTACCCAACCCACAGGGGTGAGGTGACTGTAAGGAAGAACCCCCTGTGGCCGGTGCAACAAACCCTCTCATGGCAAAGACCTATCAGTCTTGCACCACTTATTTTGCCTCTAAGTGGGAGCCAGACTTCAAAACTCTAAATATTGTCCAAGAGGCTGGGCCAAGCAGGCAACAGTGAATGCAGAGCTCCCAGTAAAATGCCTTTTTTTTCCAGTTGGTCCTTTTGTTGCGTAAGTTGTTGAAGCCTCTTCAAAGTGCTTGGTCTTCTTGAAACAAGGAACCAGCTTTCCTGGTGTCCACACATAGACCTGAAGGATGCTCTGCATCCTGCAGGCATTTTTTGCTTATTTCCATGCTTCTAGCTTTCACCCTGCATATACACTGCACATGTAGATTTCTTATCAGTCAAGCTTGCATAAGAGAACAAAACAAAAATATCAGAGGCATTTTTGCCTCTTCTTTGTGTCTCACTTGATTTCCAGTCCCTACAAGCTGCAGACACCCTGGGTAACTACTGAAGGCAGACACCTTCAGCTCCAGTCAAAATTCTTTTCAACATTCAGCACTTAGCCTTTCCCATCTGAAAGCCATCTTTAGGCCAAGCAGCATTGACTTAAATGGTTTATCAAGGTATGTGGCAACTCAAGAGGGCTTTCAGGGCTCTGGAGGCTAAAATTAGACGTGCCAGTTACATTTTGCCATTGTCAGTGCACAATGCCCTCCTCTGCTCCAGCTGGCCCTGCCCCCTGTCACACTGGGGTGAGACGTTCTGCAGTGGAATTACTCCCAGAGCCCAGCAGTGCCACCCTGACCCAAGGGGGCCTGTTCTGCAGATTGCTGTGGAAGCTGCAAAACTGACCTTCAGTGGAACATCATTAGTGGAGAACCCTTGTTACTGTTTCTGGGCAAGGGGCAGGATATTCAGCTGTGTTTGCAAAGAAGTTTAAACAGAAAGCTATAGATCCATGAGTAGAACGTGCATCCAACAGTGACTCTAAAGCTGGCCCGTGTGCACAGAGTGACAGGCATTTTGAAAGTACTACTTCTCTTTCTGTCAGCCTGGGTGAGCATGAGCAGGGGTGAAATGCTGCGTCTGCCTTCCCCTGGAGGCACAATGAGCCCCTGTTTTCCAAGCAGGAGAATATTTCCATTTCAGAGCAGCAACCATCTGCCAGAAACACAGTGCACTGAGATATCGGGGGAGGGTCCCTGTTTCCTTGCTGACATCCCTCCCTGAGGAAGGGTCACCGCATATGCACAGCTGGGACGCATCAAGTCCCTCATCAACTCCATTCCCACTATGTGTGAGCATCCTGAAACACCTGTGGGCCTATAGAAAGCTCATTCTCAGGCTTTTGACAACTGGGGCCACTTTTTCTGTTTGTAAGCGTATTTTGAATTTATAGTTTCTCCATAAACTGTACTGAGAAATACTTCCTCCAGCAAAGACCTGCCTTTATTGCATACCAGTGGGCGCCTGTTCTGCAGGACACCTCAGTGTGGGAAATGCTTTTGGGTTGCTGGTGGTAAACTGGCCAGCCACGATTTCATACCACAGCAGCATTCCTGTGCAGGCCCCAGCATGGAGCCTATCACAGCGTGGGGACATTTATTCCACCACTAGCCTGTGTCTTCATCTGGCATCCCAAAGACACCTTTGGCACCATCTCAAGTGACTTACAATGGTCTATCTCTTCAATTCCCACCATGACGATGCTTCGAAGTGGCTTCAGCTGATGTTTTTTGCAGCTCTTCAGGTGGTTAAAATGCTTTGAGCTGTGTGCTGGCATTCAGCCTGAGGTGATACCAGGATCAGAGCCCACTGCTTCTACTGGAAGTCTTAGAACAGGAATCTTGATGTACTTTGCATTATCAAGAGAATATCTGAAGGATTTTAGTGCAGAAAAGATCTCTGGAATAACTTCAATGCTGGGACAAATGATGTCCTGTAATAACAAAATTGGCAAGTTCATACAGTCAGCTGAGGCAGTGGTGTTCTCTTTGGCTCTTCACAGGGAAGAACCATGGCTGCAAGTAATTTGGGAAGGGAAACACTGCCATCACTAGTCTCACTGAGGCTGAGATGGGCCATGAGGAAATGAGCACATTGTTTTTACCATGGTTATTAGCAACTGCTTTGGCCAGGGAGTTTTCATATTCTATTTTCATTTTCTATTTCATATGTAAGAAACCTAATTCACAGTCTCCTGAGGTCTTTATCCAGCTGATCCTCAAAAGATGACAACAAGTGTCAGTGTTACTGTCCCTGGGCTTGTATGTGCTTCACACACACACGACCAGCATCCTTTCAGGACAATCTGTAAGGGCATCTCTAGGTGAAGTGAGTGATCTGAGGTCACATCAAGTTTGCAGGCAAAGACTTGAGCAGAAGTGTCCCACAGCATTGCCTCACTCACTGTAGCTTGGCTGTCCATGGCTTCCATTCCCAGATCACTCCTTTGGCACCGGAGCAAGAGGAGGTGCTTCAGGGTGGAAGCCCAGCGCTGCTGCCAAAAGGGACAGCAAGGAGCCAGGCTGTGCCACAATCTACTCTGGAAACAACGTAACAGATGGAACTGACTCTGATCCTTGGAGTTCTGCTGAAGGCAGAACTGCTGGCAGATTTCAATGTTTCAGTTGTGTTATCAAGAGCGAGCATTTCTAAGCCCCAATTTCTTGACTTTAAAAATACATGATATATTTGTTCACATCCTGTCAACACTTGGTGTCCTTAAGGAGCATGAATGCCTCTTCCCTAAACCACCACCGACTCTGAGTCATGCTGTCTCCTGCAATAACCAAGCATGGAAAGAGAATATGTTACACAAAAATGGATCAGCTGCTCATGAGGAGTTTTGAACTGACCAACATTTTGCAGCAAGTAGCTGGTTACAAATGCTGAGGCTGTTAAACTCAAAAGCAATTTTAAACGTGGCCAGAGTAACTTGAAGCCTATGAATGTTTAAACAGCAGAGCTCTGGATCAATTAAAAATCTTTCAGTGCATCTCTCCAGTAACAACTTACATGCCATGTGCTTTCCCTCTCTCTTTAACTGGGTTATAGTCACTGTCTTTACAAAGCTATGTGTGGTGAATGCATTTGCATGTCTTGTCCCACTCTTTGAGCCAGTCTGACAGCAAGGATCTGGTCTTCTGTTTTCTCAGGAGGGTCACTGCCCTCACTGGAGTGGGTTTGAAGTCTCTCAGCCTTGAACAGGTGGCTTAGCTGTGAGCGGAGCAGAGGCTGAGCCCCATCACCTGTGTGCCAGGAGGATCCCCAAACAGTTGTGTCCTTTTTTTTTAATTTAAAATGTGAAATACCTGAGACCTATCTTGAGGGAATGGGAAGCTCTGAAATGCTGGATTTTCCCCTTTTGTTAGGCAGGAACCTGTTCTTCTCCTGTACTGGTTCAGTGCTTGACCTTCATTCCTCCAGGATGGATGAGGATATGGGATGAGTCCTGGTCTGGAGGCTGACACACCATGGGTGGTGGCAATCACCTCCTGCAACTCTATGGGAGCCAATGGCAAACGCAACTTCCTCAGAGCCTGGGTGTTTCGGCTGGTTGCTGGTCAGGCTGGGCTGTGTGTCCCAGGAGTACCTGGAGGGACAGAGCTCTGGTCCATCCTGGTCTGTGGGCTGGTGGTATTACAGGGCCAGGGAGAAGCTGCAGAGGGGACAGGATGGATGGGCAGAACTGGCTGGGTGCAGCAGCGTGGCTGAGCAGCCACTCCAGAGTCCCTGTGATGGATGTAGTGGAGAGGCTGGTTCTGAAACACTGGGTGCAATATATACTACAAAAACATTTTATTAATTGGAAATTTAATAATTTCTTCTCTAAGTATTTCTATTGCCTAGCCAAAAAAAAAAAAAAGTAATGTCTAAAATTAGCTTCCCCAGATAAAGACATTTTTGTCATATTTGGTGCATTCCTATCTGAGCACTGAAAGGCAGCTGTTTGGGCTGGGTTACAAAGAGAAATCTGTTTGTAACTATACCGATCTGGCATTGTTAGCCCTGGAATTAATAGCTTTTTTATCTTTCTACATCCTAGGCTCATTTTTTCCATACTAAGAGAGTGCCAGAGGAAGCATTATAAGGGCTATATAATTAAAACCAGAAGTGCCTCCCAGTGAACTTAACTGTAAATGCTAATGGCATTTCTAGCAGAAGTAATGCCCTGGGGGACTCATTGCAAATGAAATAAGAAGGACTCAGTGCTATTGCTTTTATGGATTTTAACTCAATCTGTACAGTTGAAAGGAGTAAAGATTTGGATTTTTTTCATGTCTGTTGAAGTCCTCTGTAACTGAGGTCACTCACTGCTGGGTAAAACCTGTGAGACCAGATTCAGAAGCCACCCCTGATTCTGCTTTTTATCATCATGTAATTTCCCTTACCAGGACATTACCATTGCAACCCAGTTTTTCCACCTACTTTTCTGGCTCTACACTGGTGAAAGTCATTTGGCTTCAGGGAATGGTGCTGGAGTGAGAAAAGAGCTGGGCTCCTGTTTGAGGAAAAGGCAGGGGGAGGTTGGTGACCTGGTAGGTGGGCTGATGCCAGCAGAGGGACCAACGGCTGGCTCTGAACATCACAGGGCTCTGTACCCTTTAGAGAGAAAAAAAAAAAAAAAGAAAAAAAAGAGATGTAGAGAGAGACAAAAATAACATATTTGAAGAATGCCCACAAAAATCCAGCGGTCTCTTAATGTCCATGCTTTGCAAATACTTCTGTGCCTGATTTTCCAGGCATGTGTGAGGAGCTCACGCAGGGGATTTTAAACTGAGAGTTTTAGGAGACCTTGCTGTATCTGGCAGAGCCTTCCTTTGGCCTTTCCACTGAGGTGCTTGCTGCAGGGGTGGGCGTTTTGGCAGGAAGGCAAAAAACTGGGGAGCCAATAATAGCTCAAGATGAAAAACTTCTTTGCACTGAAGGTTGAGCATAGGCTTCCACCCCGAGCACTGGGGGGCTCTAGGTGGGCTTTGGTGCCTGGCTCATGAGCTACTGACAGCCAAATGCCTCGAAGTGAAAGCATCCCCTCCTGGCACGAGGCCTTTTGCTAAGCTGCTGCTGCAATAACAATCCATGCTGCTCGGGAGCGAGCTGGCAGCCTGGGAGGGGAAACCTTCCTTTAAAAGGGCAAGCCCAGTGCTGGAGCAGGCTGGGATGGAGGCTGGGAAGCTAGTGCCTATCTTGGCAACTCCTGTTTTCTGCTTCAACCACCACCATCAATCCTCCCCTTGAGCCCTGGAGAGCCCATATGGCCCAAAATGGACAGCTGTCTGCTAGGAGTGACCTAGGCCAGTGACTGTCTGGGCAGGGAGAGGTCTCCACTGGCTGTAGATCTGAGGTACCTGGCTTGGTGCTTTGGCACGTTCATACCATGCTGGGAATGGGGAGAGTGAGCGTTGTTCCTGGAAGAGAGGTGCTGGACACATCAGTGACAGGGAAATGCGTGTGGCTACAGGGTAGAAGCTGGTTCATCTGGCTCATAAGCAAGCTTCACTTGCTTCCAGACAGGACTGATTTTGAATCAGTAGGTAGAGAGAACATACAGAGGGTACTCTGCTCTTCGCTAAGCTTGTTCCTAATCGTCAGTGCTCCTGAAATGTTACTGGAGAAATCTTAGTGATGAGAAGCTTCCTGGGGACTGCTGGGGGAATTCCAGTCATTTGATTTGACACCAGAGTTAGTGGGTTGACTCAAAGCTTGGGTCAAGGCTGGTGGTAGAGATACAGTACAACTTGACCAAAGATTGAGCACTCAGAATTATTTGATCTGGGATTTTTTTCCCACCTTTCTCAACTCCTTTTGGAGTTTCTGGAGGAAAAGCAGCAAAGATCATAATGAAATTTAACATGCCAGGTACGCCAGAGTAAAAGCAGGTCCCTGATGCCTAGCTGTGTTACTAAAATGTTTTGCAACTTTACATTTTCTCACTCATAAGACACTGCACAACTTGCCACCACAGCAAAACCATTGTCTTGGTGAGATGAGCCAGAGAGGATGAAACAGAGGACAAGCAAGAAGCAGTACTCCTGTGCTGGCAAGGCAGTGGGCCAAGAAACTTTCATCTCTTCTTACTTTTGCAGTGACTTTGGCCTCAGTTTCTGGAGCCAGCTCAGTGTGTCTTAGACTGCAGGTAATGGGATGAGCTGAATGGCTTAGAGGCAGTAACACAGCCCTGGGCAGCAGTTACCAGCACTCAATCCCTTCAGCAGTCACTGGTCACTGTCTGTGCTGCTGCCAATCTGCTGGGAGCTCCTCAGTGCCCTGAATCACTCACAGCAGCTTAGTTTCTCCAGGACAGAGAAGTTAAAAAAAAAAGCTGTAATTACTGACCACAAACATTTGCAGTATTCTGTGACTTGGAGGAACTGAGCTGCAAGCAAACAGGGGTGGAACCCAAAGGGATTGGTATAACACTCGGGCCAGAGCAGAGCTTCTTAAACATGAGCTTATAGGCACACACCAGAAGTTTCTTTCTTGGCAGATGTAAGCTCTGAAAAATGTGGCAAGGAGAGCAGGATGTTCAGTCAAGCCTTTAATAACAAACAGCTGTAATAAAGTCCGGGCTTCCTACAAGTCAGAATCAATTTTGCCACCAAGCTTAGTGGAGCCAGTGCTTCAGCTCACATTGCCTGGAAATGTCAGGGTGGAGAGGACCCACATGGTGAATTTTCTCCTCCCATCTGAACTTTGTTGGTTCTTCTGCCACCACATCTTTTCATAGCAGCTGGCATTTTACAGTAATAAAAACAATCCTCATAACATAATTCGCACCTACTGCAAGTGGGAGATTTTCAAAAACTGCCTTCAACTCTGGTTATTGGACTTCAGACAACAAGCTCAGGAGACGAACGACCCATGGAACTTCAGGGTCATTGGCACCTTGACACTTCAGGTAAGAAGAGAAAATAGGGCTGAGGTCAAGCCTGTGTGGAAACATCTGGTTGATCACTGAAGTTGAACCATCCAAAAATTACAGAGGACTGTCCTTCCCTCATTGATTTTTTGTTCCATTCCCTTGTTTGTTTTGGAGACAGCCATTATAGGAAGGCTGCTGTAAGCTGTTTTCAGGGCAACTACATGCTTTTCAATTTGTTGGCATCCCAGTAAAGTCCTGACCTGCCAAGAGCATTTAATTCTGTATTTTGGTCCTATATGAGGTCCAAGTTTCACAGCCATTAGGCAGCAGAGCTCATAAATGCTGTGTTTGGGGGTTGCCTAATGGAATATTTTGCACCAGAAGACATTCAGAGTAAAATCCACACCAAAACAGTAAGCTTTACGAGTAGAGTTGAGTTGAAGGTAAGTAGAGACATGGCTGCCATTCTTCATGCAGGCCTGGCTCAGGGGTAATGGGTGTTGTCCCCCTCAGCAGCTGCTCTAAGAGAATGCGCCTTTACTGTGCTGAGCACCTGAACTTGTCCTGGAAAGAAAATCAGGATGCTTGTGAGGAGCAAGATGAGCTACAACCTCTCCCTATGATCTTCACTATGAATAGCAGGAAAAACAGGAAGGAGCAGTGCCCCTGTGAAAAGTATCTCAGAGGACAAAGGGTCTGTTGAAGAAGTATGAGCTAAGATTTTCTTCTCTGCTCCATTTATGAAATAAACTTGGTCTCAGATCAGCATCTTGGGTGCAGTTCAGTACCACTGGGGATCTGCAAATTAGGGATTCAAATAAATCTTTGATCACCTCCCACCCCACACTTACTTACTTGAGGGTGCTGTCCAAGCTCCCTAGATGCTGGGAGATCAGATGAAGATGCAGATCTTTGTGGTTAACTACTTGGTTATATTATATGTGGAGGTGAAAAGCCCACTTGTGAAAAGGGGACAATAATGGAGACCTCCAAAAGAAACACAGAAAGCACCCTATTGGGAAGAATTGGCTCTGCCTGGCTTACCTGCTCTGTAAAGGCATTGGTTCATTAACTCACACATGTAGGACACCCTGAGATTAGCTCAGTTGATTAACACTTGGTTGTAATAACGCCAAGGTCAGGGCTTTAATCCCCTATGTGGGCCGTTGACTTAAGAGTTGGACTCAATGATCCTTGTGGGTCCCTTCCAACTCAGAATAGTCTGTGATTCTGTGACAGCCAAATGATGGTTTTGTCCTCACATGAACATACTGAATCAAGTGGGTCAGGAGCAAACTTGGAAAGCAAAGCCTGGAGGCCTGTCTGTAAATAATGCCTACAAAGTCAGGTTTGTATCTCAGCAACATGACTTGTGAGGTCTTTGGAGGACACTGTTGCTGAGTGATCAACAGGCCTCTGCCTGCTGGGTGCTGCTCTAGTACCCACAGCCATGACCTCAAAGACAGCTCTGTGCTGTCTGAACCTCAGCAACTACGACTGAAGTCACCAATGAATAACTCAATCGCTATCCTTCAATAGGCAGACACAGCACCTTTTCTACTCTGCCTTTAGAAGCCTTCACTCAGTCATGAGCCCTGCTGACTGCTTATACTGAGAGTGCTCAGATGCTGTAGATTTGCTTTTATTTGAGAGAACTTTAAAAGTCGAGATGGAGCTTAGACAAGATTGAAGCAAACTATGTGTATGCCAGATCCTAAATTTAGTTGGAATACCACCCCTTAATTGGCTGTCGAGTCTTCTCAAACAAAATTCATCTTCAAATGCCTTTTTAGTTGTTGGAAAATCAGCTCAAGTATTTTTTCCAATTTATTTTTTTAATTATTTTTCAAATTACATTTCTGGAAGAAGTAGATGTGAGCATGGAGAAGGAAAACTATCCTTGTAGCCACACATTTGATTCTCTTACACTTTGAGAACTTGCTGCATAGGACAAAAGGCAGAAAGTGAGACTACCCAGTGGCCTCTTTTTGTGTCATGCTTTTAAAATCCATATATAACTCATTCTCTCCCCCATCCTGCTTGGGGGAAGTTAACAAACAGCTGTGTGGTGTTTAGTTGACAGCTGGGGCTAAACCATGACATGAGTTTTTAAATTGATTTCTCAGTAATGATCCACATACTGCTTTGGATTACCTGAAGATATTGGGGGGAAAGTATGTGTTAGGTTTAAGTCTATTATAGTGAAGTACAAATAGATTTTGGTCTTTCCAAAATCTCATCCTGTTGCCAGCTGTCCGATGAAATGACACAGCAAAGATACTTCCCCAACAGATTAATTTAAAGCTTGAAAAAATTGCTGCATGTCGACTGATTTTTTTTGTGATCTAAAAAATTCACTTTATAAGTTCTAGATCAAATCATTCTTGACTGCCTCTCAGGCAGATTCAAGATGTCCCAAACAACTCCAGTTGCACTGAGGAAAGAAGAGTATAAGGGACAACACAAGAAGCAACACAAAAGCCTTGAACGTTCTATTTAAAGTGACTTTATTAAAACATTGTTAATATAAAATGTGACCAAGTACAATTTTTTTTGTAAGAATGTTTAATAAAAACATATTCAAGAAAGAAAGAGCATCAACTCTTGTCAAAGCACAGGAAAACCTACCAGGATAAGTAAAAAGTTCTGCAGCATGTTCTACCAGCTGGTCCCAATGTGTATTAGGGTTGAGTTAGCCGATGGAAGAGACTGGCAGCCCAGGTTCTTCCCTAAAAAGCTTTAAGGTATTTAGCAGAGGTTTAAAGTAACACTCCTCAACAGTAGAAGACTTTGTTTTCAGATCTCTCCAAATCACAATAAGATTAGAATGTGCATCTTCATTTTGGATTTACAACTTTTCAGCAGCTGAATGTACAGAAAACTAGATTCACTGGTAACTTTAAACTCCAAGATTAACATTTGTCAGTTTGGAAAAGAAGGTGCAAGTCAATGTTAATTACACACCTGAAGAATTTGTGCTAAAGTTGTTCTAAGCTATATTAATGCTGGATGCTTATAGCAAATGCTAAAAAAGTGCAGCTAATTAAAAAACAGCAGTAAAGTCCATGATGGCAACAAGTATTTTCTGAACTGCTGAATGCAGAGATAATATCCATGAATTACAGGAGTTTGTACATCTCAGGAAGCACGTAAAGGAGTTTTCAGAAGTCTCTAAATAAGACTCTGCAATGACTTCTACTCTGTGGAAATCTTCCCCTTTAGCTAAGAAACCTCTTAAGAAAACACTAGAAAAATTGGAGGTTTTGGGCTTGGTGATTCTATTTTTGGGGGGTGGGGGGAGAGGGAGGATATGCTTACAGCATTTTCCTCGATCAACAAGTAAGTTTTAATGCTCTATCAGCACACTCTGCTTGTTCAGAGCAAGCAGCACACCAATTGGAGGCCAGGATTCTTCCAGGACATTGCAAACTCTTCCTGTAACAGGCCAAAAAAAAGTCCTGCCATATCCAATTCTGCACATTTAACTGTCCCTGGCACTGAACCAAATGTCAAGTGCTAATCCATGAGAAGCCTAGCACAATTATCAATTATGGTCTAGGAGATGGTGACCTTCTTATAGCCTTGGCTGGGACCCATTAGAACCCTGTGTTTTGCCTTCTACCCCAAACAAATGCTATGGGACTATTGCTGAGGTAAAGGGAAAAGTCAAACCTTTGGCATTGGAGCAGACCAGTCACTGGCTGTGCGTAGGGGAATTAAGGCTTCAAGGTGAGGTAAACACAGTGAGAATCAGTGTGTAAATCATGCTGCATTTCAGAGACAACAGATTCAAACAACAGCTACTCTTGTTCTCTACATTTTAAACACCAAAGATCATTCAAAAGCAGAACTGGAGGCAAGCCTTCTGAGGGCCACCTTGAGATGCCCCTCTGCCCCTCAGGAACAAATGTAACCCAGTTGTTAAATGCTAAAGAGAATGTACCCACAAGGAGGAAAAAGCACCAAAGTTGATGAGTCCTTGAGACGACAAGCTGCTTGAAAACAAAAAAGCCTTACACTGCTATGACCTCCCATAAACATAGTGGTTTCCTGACACAAGGGTAATTTACACTCCAGAAATTCTCAGTGCTGTAGTTACAGCACTAATATTACAAAGAGCTTTGCTCTAGTAAGGAGGCAGTGAAATTGTTAGGCTTGTGTTCCCTGAAGAATTTCCCCAATTCACTAGGTGTTGTCCCACTCCCCCCTACCCAGCCCCAAGTCTTTAATCCAGAGACCAGAAACACCTGTCATTTCTGCAGGTCATTTTCCTAACACTCTTATGTTATTGAAGCGGATTTGTAGGGTACAAACACAGTGCTTTTTTGGATCCATCATTTTGGCGATGCCTTTGCTCTCTTCAGAAGAAAAGTGTTTTCAATAAGTGGTACAAAAGTTACTTTCAAACAAACCAAAATCTACAAATCAATTCAATTCTGTGTATTTGTTTTTTCCTACTATTTTTGCTAGCTATCTGAAGTATGGAATGATTTTCTTACTTGGAACCACTGCATGTGCAACACTATTTCTTACAAGCCATGCTAGCAAGGTTTCAATTGAAAACAGCAATCTGTAGGTTCCATTTCTGGGATACAGAGACTCTCATTTGTGTTTCTTTAACATATGTATGGTAACTTCTCCCATCCTCTCAATACAGTAGCTACCAAAAATTTTAAGATATTAAAAAAATATCCAAATGAAACCACACTTCTATCACTGCTTAAAAAACAAAAATGCATACGGTGTTACAAAAGTTTATACAAAGGCAACATTTAAGAGTCTGAAAGTTACTTCTAGAAAAAGACACAAATGCTAGTAAATTAACATACAAGGAGAAAGGTATTTCACTCCTTCCTCAAAATTGGTTTGAATCTGTTTTGAAGTATCTTTTACCAGTTGTCTAGAAAATCAAAGCCAGTCTTCAAGATAACATTGCTTGTACTAGTCTGCAAGGGAAAAAAAAAAGAAATAATATGTAGTTGTTAATTATGGTATTGAAACCTCAGTATTTAACAGCGTATCTACAAAATAAAATTTAAAATGTTGTCTGCCATTATTTCAAGTTCCTCACCTTGCTCTAGGACACTTAAGCACATACACCATCAAATGCTACACATGGAAAAATACTCACAGTGGTAAAAAAGGCAATTCCAGATAAAAATAAATTTTTCTTGTGGGCTGCAGGCAAAAACGTTTTTTTCCCTCATGGAAAAATTCATAAAGATCAATGTTTTAGACCAGAGTGGGAATTGCAGAGGAACAAACACAGAAGCATCACTAATTCAACAGATCGTCTGTTGCAATTACAGTCAGTTGTTTCCAGAAAAGTACAGAGTTAAAACTTTGATGACAAGTTATTTACTAGACTGTCAAGAAAATGCTTACTCCTGAAGTGTTGCACTTTTAGCCATGACATTTAAAGTGATTACAGTGTTCAGGAAGAACATTCAAGAGGCACAGGTGAGTCTCTGGAATCTCTTCCTAGAGCATGGCTTCCCAGAACAGGGAAGATAATCCAGAAAAGAGAAAATGAAGAAAAGTCTATAATACATAAAATTCTCTGCTGCTACTCTGTTCACATTTTGACATAGAAGGGTTGTTTTTCCACAGAGAGAAAAATCAAGCTTTTCAAACTATTTCATTTAATTTGAAAAAAATCACAAAGGAATTAAAACTAGCAAATCATTAATTTGTAGGAAAACATGATAAAGCCTTTACTTAAATTAGAAGTCTCCCATGGTCACTCTGAAGGCGACCAGCTCAAGAAGCATTATCTCTTAGCTTCACTAAAAAATAACTAAACATAGGGCTTAAAATACTGAAGTGGCTTAAGTATTGTTCTCTCCTAAGTGCTGCCACTTCTCTTGCAACTAATTACCTCATCCTGTATCTTTCTGACCTTACATTCTCTTGTTTGGAATTTAAACAATTACAGTTGGGAAAATATAGTAGATAAAAAGCTATGCCATGGGCTGAAGGTGTACAGTAACATGTCAGGCTGCTGCCAGAGTGATGCCACAGATTCCAAACAGAACTGCACTGCTCTGTTTGAAGAAAAGTTTTCAAGCTTCAGATCTCTTTCTTCGCTTTCCTTCACTATGTCATATCCTGCCATTCCCTTTCTTTTCTCATAGATCAGCATCTGCTTTTAAAATAGCTTCAACTGCCTATTGAGCTGCTTAAGGTTATTTTTTGGTGTTGGGTTGTTTGGGGTTTTTTTATTAAAAAAAACACACTAAGAAGGCTAATTCTGGAAGCTCATTCTATTTCTGTTTTGGACTTTAAGAAAAAATGCATTTGAAAGCAGCCCAGCTGCCTGGGACAGAACACTGGGAAGTGGCTGTCAGGCTACTGCCTGAAACAGCTGAAAAACTAATTCACTTCACCACTGTGCTATGTGTACCAATTAAGTATCCTGCCTACACTCTAGTTTATCTACTTTTCAAGTTAAAAACCTTATTCTTTCCATAAAGTATTTTGCTGTTTCAAAAACAAACAAACAACCCAACCAACCCCAACCCCTCTCCACAACCTCTTTTGCTTGATATAGCAAGTTGTTAGGTAGCTTGCTGTCAACTGGCCACTTGTCAGCATTTCTGGTGTTGTATTTAAATTATACCTTTATCCTATGTGTTAAAAAATACTTAATTGAAGCTAACATGTTAAACAGACTTCTATATAACAGGTTAAATAGACATCTTCACATTTGAAAGATAAAAAGCCAGCAAGCTTAGCTATGGCTTAATGCTTTATGGAGTCCCTTATCTTTTGGAGCAGCCCTATCAGATTTTAATGTCCTATATAGTTTTTAACTCTATGGACACTGGATATAGCAGTACTTACCTGTACAGGGTCTGTAAGTATAGTACCATCAGTATCTTCCTTGTTTGTCCTAGAAGATGCCAGATCCTGTGGTGGGTCAGGAAGAAAGAAGTCATCTAGAGAACTAGTAGGGAGTTGAGTAGGTCGAGGTTTCTCCCACTCGAGAGATACAGAAGGTAGGCTGGGGGTGACTGACTTCTCTGGTTTAGTTACACTGGGCTTCTCAGCTTTTGTCATCTCCTTTGAAGTAGACTCTTGTCTGTAAAAAGAGGGAAGGGGTTTCTCTCCTTTCTCCATGGACTTGATCTGGCTGGGGGTCAGGGACTGGAACTCGGACTTGTCTCCTTCAAACTTTGAGCGCTCTGCATTTATCTTCCAGAAAGAGGACTCCTCTTCCTTTCTGGGTGCTATCAACCCATCAGATCCAGGGGTCTTATTGGCCTGAGAAGATTTAGGGACTTGGACGCCAGGTGCGGCTTTAACAGGCTGCCTCTGTTCGTTTTGCAACTGGGCACCACCTTGTTCTTGAATGGACAGAGATGCAACGCTGAACTCCATCTGACTCTGTTCAGGATTAAAGAAAAACAGTATTTCAAAGTCCTTCACAAAGATTCAGTTTTGACCTTCAGACCTTGATGCAAAGGTAACCCCAGGACAACAGATACCACAGCAAAGCTAACTTATCTTCTCAATAACTGTCTCTTTTTATAGTTTCATAAAAATAATAATTTTTAAAAGTCTGAACTGCAAGCAAATGTAAGAGTCCTAGATCTGCTGCAGAGGAGCCAGAGAAAGCAATCATATCCGAGGTACTCAGGGCTACCCAAGATAGCAGTTCACAGCATTAGAATAGTGACACTAAAACATCATAGAATCACAGAACAGCTGCAGATGCATTTTGAAAGTCACAGATGTTTTACATGAAAATATTAAGAAAAAAAAGCTTCACAGTGTAGTTTAAAAGACCATCTTCCATTGCAGTCTTTGAAATAATTGGCTACAATTCCATCTACTTCCAAGAGAAAGGATTAGATGTAATGGGCATACGTAAGTAAGTCATTTTACAATTCTAATGCCCCTCTGAAGGAAAAGAAACAGCTCCAGCAGGACCAGTTTTTCACCTACTCCAGAATCTTGTTCTGTTTTCACTTGAAGTACAAATAGCTGTACTCATTTCTGAGAGGTAACACTGGCTTAAAGAAGCAAGTTAATGCATGATACAGATCTTGCAAAAGTCACTCAAAAGCGAACAGTACTTCAAAATGTTCATTTTACTTACCACCACTTCAGTAAAATGATTGTTAACTAGCTGGATACCTTTTAGGTTAATAAAAGTTAAGCCTTACTTCACTCTGAAAAACCTGTAAGTGTATTTAGAAGTACAGCACCATAGCAAGCACCAGGAAAGAACAACCTAATCTCTAGACTTTTGTTTGTAAAATGGAACAAATAACGCAAAAATTGCATTTACTGTTAGAGCTATGCTGTTGTCATCATGGGCTTGACAGGGCTTGAAAAAACTCAGAAAAATTGTAGCTTTTCCTACAAATGGTTAACAGACACTTTAGAAGTTCATTACAGATTTTTGATGTTTTTTCCCCATTCTACGTCATTACCCAGCCTTTCCTGAATAAAGCAGCAATAGGGCCTGATTCTAAACCAAGTCCTAGTTGCATATCATTTTCACTGTAAGTGTTTGATCTCGAGTCCTACATTATTGTGCTTGTTAAGTTCAAAGGGACTCTACATCTAGCAGGTCTCACATGCCTTGTGGTTAATATTCAGAAACTTCTCATCAAAGAGCAACTGTTAACCCAGCAACTGATTATTTATAAAACAATGTTTTTAAAACAGTCAGCAGCTGCCTACACATAATTTGATTCATGGACTTACACCTGACCTTCCTAAAGAATTAAATGTATTATTTTTCCAAGGTTATAGGCAAGGAAGCACCAAGCTTTGTATTTTCATTGAGAATATACTGCGTTATCAAAAGATGCAGAACATAAACAAGCTGGAAGTAATTATATCTCAGCTAGAATAAGGTGAGTGTGAGGATACACACAATTCTTACCAAACAGCTCAACACCCCACGCTGCCTGCAAAAAGCTAAGAGGAAAACCCTAGTGCTCCAATTTTACTCTTTTTTAAACAAAAGCCATGACGTAAAGCCATGAGCAGAAGATTTATCCTAGATAAATTTTGCTTAAACAAACTATAGATGCAATGGTGTTGAGGATTATTTACAGTGACTGCCATTCCCTACATTAAAATATGGGGATTTATTTCCCTAAGCTCATTTGGCAGCACTACTGAATAGCGATTTATCACCCTGAAGTTAAGATGCTTTACGACTTTAGAACTGATAAAATCCCAGCTTAAAAGCCCCATAACACAATATAAAATAGACATGCACTTCCCCACTATGCAAGAGAAAAAAAATAAAAGACAGATTAAAAAAAATCCATCTTGGAAAACTTTAGTTGTGTAAGACTTGTCATATAGGAATTAAAACTGCTACTTTTTATTCTTCAACAGTCTTATCTTCTGAGTAGCCTGTCCCAGGGCTCACTCTAGGGATGACAGTAGCTAGAGGCCACCACAGCAGGAGTCACTTTCAATAAAGTGATTCCTTCTCCCCCAGCCCAAGAGAGAGGAAAGGTCAGTGCCCAGAGGGAAAAGGGGCTCTCACAGCCCCAGATTCACCCGGACAGTGTTGGAAATAAAATCCAGGAAAAACACTGATGGAAGGCAAGCATGGGGCTGTTAGAACAAAATTAGAAAATGTAAACCAACAAGATGGCTCTGCATTTAAACATCAGCAATACAAACAAGCAAAGCCAGGCCTCCTGAGAAGTTATTAGGGTGTGGAGCTAAAGCCACTGACTGTGGTGATATTTTATGTTCTTTTTATGGGTCCAAATCAGCTCAGAGGTCTGGTTTGGAACTGGCACATCACTTCCAGTGAACAGAAGAGCACGGCACTGCAGCACAGCTTCAGGCACTTGTGCCTTTCCAACCTGCTCGTGGATGTATGTTCTGAAGATGTTCTCTTTGTCTTCTTAGTACAGAGACCACAGGGTGTACCTTTCCTTTTCAGGAGACAGGGCCACCTGACATTTAAGCCTGCATATTTGTGTCACGGTATGCTTTGGAGATCAAACAGTTCACTACCTGACACAGAATGATCCGAATGAAAATATTTCCTCAGGAGTTTGCTTCTTCCACAAGGAAGGCAAGGAAGACACGACTACCCCAACAGGTTCTGAAAGCACTGCGTCTCAGCGTGATGTAAATACAGCTCTCAGAGGTCAGATGTGTAATTTTGCTTCTAGTATTTAGCTTGGGAAGGCAACAACTTCTGTGGACGAGTCACAAGGTATTCTGATTTCCTTGAAATACGTAATGCTTCTATTTGACTTTCGAGGTTATTTAGCACATCTAAACCCCTAAGAAATGTAGCTGATGAAAGAAAATGATTAATAGGCAGTATTTTTCAAGTCAAAAAATTGGCAATAAAACACCCTCCCCCGCAAGATAAAAGAAACCAAACAACAGAACACCAGTATAAGTAGGAAGATAATTTCACACAGAGATGGGAGAAGACCCATGAGTTAAACACCCTATGCTGACATCTAAGTAATGAGTAGTGCTGTACACTCTAATGAGTCACTAGACACTACAAATGTGATTTTAATTAGTGTTCTGCTCTCAGTTCCTTACATCAGATTGCAAATTGGCAATTGGTTGCGTCAGCAGGAACAAAAAGGAAATGGTATTTAAAAGACAGTTACCCCACCAAAAAAAATATTTCCTTTAGGTTTGTCAGCCATGAGATAGCTTAATGCACTTCTCTCCTGGCCCAGTGAATATTAGGGTAGCAACTCGCCTGTCAGGAGCCACATTGCACATTCACTTTGCTCAGGCTGAGGTAGAGCTCTGGGAGCTGCACTGGCACACGCAGCATTGAGCAGTGGAATGGCACTTGTGCCACTCCACCAGCTGCCACCTTGGGGAAGCAAACACTGAACACTGGGGCACGAGTCCATGGTCAAAAGTGAATTGTCACTTGGGCATAGTTTGGCATTTTAGAGACAGTGTTACAGTCCCCCACTGCTTTCATAGATTTTCTATGACTTTAAATGAGCTGCAGTTTCTCTACTTATAATTCCCTATTTAAGGAATAAAATAAAAATATTTTCTTTTTCCTACCATTTGTCCAAATTGTATTTTTGGGAACTGTTCAGCCCAGAAACTCTCAAGAGTTTACAGACAGGCTACTACAGTCCCAACTGCAATTTCTAGAAGTTATTGGAATTCAAATAAAAGCTATTAACAGCAATAGTATTTTCAAAATGTTGCAAGAGCAAGTCTTTCTCAACACATTAGGAGAAAACAGGGAGAGAGAGCATGTGAAAGCACGCACAAAGGAGTATTTTGAGGCAGAGTAAACCTAGAAGTCTGTGTTCTTTTTTGTCTTATCCCTCTGGTCCCACACCACTGCAAGAGTTCAAATAAAGGATGCCCTGTCTTGACCATTTTTCTGAAGAATAAATATAAATAGTATCATAAATTGCAGTTTTTGGGAAGATGCACGCCCATCTTTCCTTAAAAAGACTATATTAAGGTATTTAGGAATTTTGTTTATTGGATTAAAAACTTTAGACCAAACTTTAGTCAGAGATAATCCACCAAATCATCATACTGGCTGTGTATATTCATGAGAAAAAATGTATTCCAAAAGACAGGCACCGCACACTGAGAATGTCATGATTTAATAATACTGTATTAAGATCAGATCTCAGTTCATAAGTCTATACTGAAAACAAGATGACCACAAAGAACCCATGAACTTTTTAAGCATCTTATTCACTCATCAGGAATGTGTAGTATTTTACTAAGCAGTCACGCAAATACAGCCAAAACAAATTGTTTTCCTTGGCAGGCTGAAAAATCCAAATTGTTGAGAAAAAATTGCAGAAACACTGTCAAAAGCAACTTGTCTTAAGCACAGCTTGATAAATGCAGAGGTAAGAAGGCCAACTTCAAAAAGACTTAGAATATGACTTTGCTTTGCTGAATGGACAAAACCAAAATAAATATGGGACCCAAAGTAGTTGCAGTTTTTGCTGTGTTTCCTGTGCACAACGTGGGTGTTTTCAGGATCTTTTCAGAGTAAGAAAGAAATCCTTAGATCAGCAGAGGCAAATTGCAAGGGCAAAAATAAGAGCAAAGCACTCAAAACCAATCTAAGTAATTTTAGTCTACACAGAAAGACAATGCCAAAGATATATAGCATGGATCTTCCGAGGAAACTACATTATATACTCTTTGGTGATAGGAACTGCATTCCAGTCTGCCACTGCTACCAGCGAGCTTGAGAAAGCTCATACTCACAGGAGCTGGTACGTGCCTGGTTTTGTGCTCGGGAACAACTGTAAAGGTTGATGCAGGTAACTGGATCTTTAGCTGAGAACACTTAGCCATGCAGAATAAAATAAACATTGAACACAGCTTGTCTTTGGTGGGTTTCTTTGCTCAAGAACTAATAGTCAACAGTGGTTTTACAGCACTGTGTTTTAAATGTGTTCTAAAGGGGAAGGTTAATCCTCAGGCCTCAGGGATCACTCTTCTTTCCTCCCAAGGAATCACTGCCATTTATGCCTGCTTGGTCAATATAATCACACCAAATTATAGTTTGTAACAAACAATTATAATATCAGGCTGCTAAGGAAGGAAGGAAAAAAACTCTTTTCTGACACTTCTTTCCTATTTAAAACAAAACAAAACACCCAACAACTAGGACTTCTACAAAGAAGGATACTGAAGACCATCTTTTAGTTTCAAATAAAGGAAATAGTTTGAAAACCATTTTTATTTATAACTGCAACACAATTTTTTTCTTCCTAAATCATTGCTGGGATTAGATCACTTCTGTAGCAACATAATTAGGGAATTCAGACCAGGAGGCAGCAAACAGATTACTGAAGGGATTGAAACTTGACACTTCCTTGTTTTGCTTTTTTTGGTTTGTTTGTTCTAAACATAACTTGAAGGCTTTTCTTTTCAACAAGTAGTTGAGGGTCTGTTGAGAATAGAGGAGAGATGGCAACTACTCTACCTGTATCAAGAAAAACAAATTTGTAGATTTGCATGCGTCAATTTCAAGCATTTGGATTAAAACCCATTTTCATTAATACCATGAATTAGAAATAGATTCCAATGTATTCCCATGCTGCTCAGTACAGTGTGTTAACTGAGGTGGCAGACTGAAATTATATTTTCTGCCCACTACTAAATTAATTAAAAAAAACCCAAACCAAACAAAACAAAAAAACCAACCAAACCCACAAACCCCATTACATTTTGAAAGAGTTTCAGAGAAATTTTATTTCCCAATGCAGGCATGATTCCTGTTTTCCATTTATATCTTGAGGTCCTTGCTGAGTTTCACTGAATTTTTACTTCAAACAAACCAAGAAACCTCAAAGGCTAAATTCAGCTAAAATGTCATCTTTCATCTCACGTAAACCTGAAGCCATAAATAGAATCCTCTGAACTCATAAACCTGGCTAGAGCTCCATTTAAAAATGTAACCCACATTTCAAGACATGGTATGTCCATGAGGGCTCCACCCATGAACCAAATCACTCCCTCCAATTCAATCTCTGGTTTTAAAATGTCAGCCTGTTTGCAGTGCCAAGGGAACACATTGCTTCCTGGACAGTTTCCCTTCTGAGAAGTGATACCATTATTTACTGAAAATATTATTTTAAATGCTATCAAATATCTAACTCGGCAATTTACATTGTGTTTCTACTTTGCCTTGTTTAAGGATTTAAAAATGCAGAGGCAAGACAAGAAATACAGATCAAACAGCTAAAAATAGTGAAGACACTCATGCAAGTGTTTGCTGTGATGTGATGACTTAAGCCATATCTCACATTTGTGTTTAAAATGAGAGCACAGAAAGCTTATTTTTGACACAAGTGAAGTTATCAAGCCCTTCAACAATGTTCTCAAGCCCCAAATGACAACAATTTAGTACACTATTCTCTGGGTAAGTTTGACAGCCATGGAATTAGGGAATCCATTTCACTAGTTACCGTAAGAAAAACTGGTCCTTACCTAATTAGCTAGAATCCCCATTGGCAACACTAGAACAGCTGAGAGGCTTCAGCTTGGCAGAAAACATGCTCTCCCCTCTTCTCACTACCCTCTCAGTTTCCCTCATGTTAGTTACAGACAAATACTAATTTTGCTGCTTTATTTTTCTGAGTCTCAATGTTAAAAAAAAGAGCCTAGTGGTTTTACTGATTTACATCTCTACTTTATTTTGCTCTGCAAAAGCCACATTCCCTTCCTTGGGTAAACCAGAGCACATTCATGCACATTCAGTCATTAAAGGGAGATCAGGGGAAAAAATATTGTAGAAAAAAATAATCCTTCCTGGAGCAGAGCTCATGGAATGGAAAGAGCCTGATGGCCTTAAATAATAGAGGGAACAGAGGTGGCTCACAAGGCATCACACGTGCATTACAACACATCAACTTTATTGAACAGCTCATTCAAGTTTCCTCACACGGGACCAGTTCAGTAAGGATACTTTATCCTCAGCTGGTACCTCATGGAAAAATTGCCTTCCGGTAGCACCTTATTAAAGTATGGGTTAGTGAAGAGATCAAAGAGAAAGCACAAAGCAAGATCTCCCTCTTTGGAAAAGGAAGACTCAGCACTTGAAGGACTTGGCTGAAAGACATACAATATGAG
The DNA here is from genome assembly GCA_013396695.1 of Sakesphorus luctuosus. Classification (NCBI taxonomy): domain Eukaryota; kingdom Metazoa; phylum Chordata; class Aves; order Passeriformes; family Thamnophilidae; genus Sakesphorus; species Sakesphorus luctuosus. The sequence goes on along the minus strand of VWZD01002814.1, from coordinate 289,629 downwards.
GAACCGAATTAAAACCAAAAGGAAGAACCCACAGAAACCAACCAACCAACCAACCCACATCCTGTAAACCCAGACAACATGTATTCCCTAGAGTTTTGCTGGAGGAAAAGGTTGGGCAACTTTTCAACCTACAGCTGAGGCGCAGCTTTCATCTCTGGTCACAAGCAGGGAGGGGAGGAAAGAGGGAAGCACAGCTTCCTCAGCCACGACAATGACTTCTAAAGCAACCTCCTCCTCCCCATCTCAGTCCTCTTCAGCAGCCGCAGGAGTGTTCTCATATCAGTCTGTGCTCCTCTGTACATTACAGTAAAGAATGAAACTAGCACATCTATCCACTTTGGTCCCTCATTTTGAGACACCAGGAGGACAGCAGAAATACCCTTAATCAGCAAGCAATAAACCACAGGCTGGGTTAAAAAATACTTCACTAGACACACAAGCATTAAAAAGAAAAGAGAAGCATCAATTAGAGAGAAAATCCATTCAAGTGAAGATGCACCTCATCGTGGATCACTGGCCAGTGCATTACATGAAGCACTATCTCCGGGAAGTTCAAGTATTCAGAACTTATAAAATCTTACCAACGCAGAACACAAAAATACAATTACAGCTGCCATGTCCCCAAACCTGAGTTTTTGGATTTGCACCTATAAGTAGGGGAGACACAACACTGCTGTCTCCAACATATAATTTATTTCACCTTACTGTCAGTGAGGTCTACACTTTTCTCACAGCTTTTCCTTTCTTGGCAGCTTCACCCAAGTACACCCATGATAAAAACGTCTCTTTGATATTATACTACAAGACACTGACTGCTTCTTCTAAGGGTCCTGAAAGGCAGGAGGGCTTGCCTGAGCTACCAGGCAGAAGGAAATTCTCCACTGGCTCCTGAACCATCACAAGGGAGCTTACAAGGGAGTTTTAAGGCAAGTGAAGACTGGCATTGGATTCTCTTAAATCATAGCACTGTAGGCTGCTCGGACCCAGGAGTCACATCCAGTTAGAGGTTAATCAGCTTCTGCAAAGCACAGATGGGGCACCAGCTACAGGCAGTGACCTTGAGCAGGGAGGGCGAGGGTCAACCAGATTAATTTAGTATTCACTGGCATTTGCAAATAATTACTCTGCATTAGGCTAAGATTATATTCATAAGCTCATACATGATTATCTTCATAGTTCAAGGGCAAAAAAAAAGCAAAAACAAAACAAAAAAGGGAATAGGGCAGAAGCAGCTTTCCCTGACAGATAAAGCCAGAAAACATTAAGTCTGAAATGAATGGTTAAATTAATATGCTCCCCATACCCAGCTGAGAAAGGCACCGAGCTGTGGTTTTGCTCCCAGAATTTCTTCAATAAGAAGAATTAAGATTGATTTGTCACCACAAATATGGTGCAATTATATTTCCTGACACTGTAGGTTGAGAAGGATGGAGAACTCTGGCTTTGTGTTAGGCAAATGAGAATTCCATCATAAGTAATGCTTTAACAAAATACCAGTGGTAAAGTGAGGGGTGAAAAAACAACAACACACCAACCCCCAAACCAACCTGCCACAGAAAAATATGTTCTTTTTTGGAGGAGCTGCCTTTTGGAGAGGTAATAATAAAATGCTTCTATCATAGTCCCAGGTTACCAAGTTTCAGTACATTTGTTGTAGGACAGTATTCTAGTTCATAATAGAAAGATGAAGCAAAAGACAAGCTTTAAGAAAAAGTTATGAGATACCTGCACGTTCCTCACCTTATTTCCTAGCTAGTTTGCTCCTCACTTCCAAGTGAAATATGGTTACGTTTACATAGTATTTGAGACAATGGTCTTACTAAACATGGAAAGTTGATTAAAAAGTTTGCAATGAAAAATCAAGTAATCTATAATTAGTCAGTTTTACACCTGCACTTGAAGCCAGAAGATTGGTTCATGAAGTCCACTTTGTGTTTCTCTTGCTGTAAATCAAAGCATACTAGTCCTGTTTCATTTGCAGGATATCACTTTACACAGCTCTCATAGAACAAGGGTGACATTAGCCTATCGAGTATAAAAATGAAGACAATAAATGCACAAGGAAAAGTATAAAATGACAAACCAACATTAAAAGTAAAATTGCTGCATATTTACCTTTGTTTCCCAGGAGAACGGAGCTGAGTGTTCATCTTGCCAAGTTATGTCCTGAAATAAAATTCAAGAATGACTAAAAATCAGAAGAGCAGCTTTACCTGCTCAGAAGCATCATACAGATGACATTATATTACACTGTCTGGAACTGTAACAACCACCACAGAACATGCTGAAAAGTCACAGCACTACTTGAAGATGGCACTGGTTACATTTTAAGATTGACTGAAAGCAAGTTCTCTGAGAGGAAGGTTATCAATACTATACAAATTTAATCTACAAAATATACCAAGATGTAACCTGGTCTAAATCTCTTGAAATGGTTTCTTTACAAATAGCTTTAAGATGTATTAGATTTCCAGTTTTCTACTAGGCATTTCTTTGGTAGCCACAAGCAACACACATGGACAGAAATAACAAAAAGAGAAGGGATTTAGTGAAAAAAGTCCCATTTCCTCTCCTTGGCAGAACAAAGAGCACGTGCACAACCAGGCAGTCATGTGGCAGTGAAACAGCTGTGCAGCCATCAGGCCAAGCCACAGCTGGATCCAGCCCTGACAAGACACATAATCAGGCCACTTCAGTGATGGCTGGTCTGAAATAAGTATTCAGTGGTGTTGAAAGAGCTACACAATATCCACAGAGTAAAATCTCAACCTCAAAAAGATTCTTTTAAGAAGGTATATTTCTGAAAATAATCCAAATTTGAGAAATTTAAATAATCTCTTTGCACATGGCATGCCCTCCAGAAACATGTGTGATGCATAGTAAAAAAAAAAGAGGTGAAAAATAAAAAATTAAAAATTATTGTTTCTCATATTTGTTGAAGGTTCTCAACAAAATGATTGCACTTCTATTCCTACTTGTGGCTGTCTCTCATTGGTACATTGGATGGTCAGGCTGGTAGAGGCAGTCAGTTGCATACTCCATACTGAATACCACTGCTTGGCCACCCCAGTACATAAAGGAAGGAAGAGGAGTAGGAATACCACATGGAAAGAGAAAGGCCAGGACTTTCACACTCCTGCTGTTCAGAGAATAACAGAACTAGACCATGTTTTAAGACAACATCTCACTATGACTGTGCTTTTCTTCTTACTTCTGACCTCTGCCTTTACAGAAATATATTTCTCAGAGATCTGACAGCATTCTCCTGATCTGCCATCTCTTAGTTCATCCTGGGCAGTCTTTGCCGGCCAAGAGCTATAATATCACAATTAAAAGTGTCTCAAACCATCTCCTAAACATGAAAACATGTCATTCTCCGACAGTTACTCATCTGTGAAGCACAGGGTTTCTAACAGCAAAGCAGTTGTGGTATACATAAGGGTGATCCCATGCTCTTAAAAAGAACTGGACTGACAGCGATCATCTAAGAGGAAAGGCCTGGACTCTGCTGGATCATACATTCTCACCAAAAAGGAAATTTCGTACAAGAAATTTTTCACAAGAACACAAAGGTAGTACCAGATTCTCTCATTCCATAAAATAGGTACTCAGGTGCACTAAAATCTAAAGGAAAAAAAGGCAGTAAAAGTCTGCTTTTTAGTATCTATCAGTATTTGCACTGTGGTGTTCTGCTGACTGCGTGGGAATGCCACACCACTCCGTGTGATGCCTCACCACAGGTGTGTCACATTATTTCAGACTCCTTTTAGGACTATATCCTTTTCCTCCGAATCTGGTGGAGTTGGCACTTCATTTCTGAAGCACTTATGACAGGAATCACAGTCCAGAAAGGAAGAGAGATGGGAGAACCCAACTACTGGATTGGGTCTCATGCACAAGGCAGGACTATAACCCTTCTGTCCACATGGGGTCTGGATCAACAGTACTTGACTTCAACCACAGCAGTAAAGGATACAAATGAAGTTCAGAGATCACTGTAACATTCCCACATGCAGTCACACCACCTTAAAGCTCCAGAGATGTAGGCATAGCTGTCAGTGGGTTTGAACTTAGGAGTTCAAAGGAAGCTGTGTCTTCTTGCCATTTACAGTACAAGTAAACCAGCTGTGAACCAGTTTTAAACTTGAGAGCAAGCTGAGACCATCCTTGGCCTGGATCCAAGACCTCCAGTTCTTTATTTTCCTATATCTGAGGCAAGTGTAGACAGCACTGGGAGGGAACTCTTCATCCAACACTCCCTGCACACCTTCAACTCAGTGATGACATCGCTGCTGTGAGCAAGCCCTGATGACAAAAGGCTGACCACAGAGGGATAGAAAAGCAGCATGGAGAAGGCAGAGTGAAGGTATGACGTTATCATGCAGCAGGATATGTCATTCCCTATAGGATAGAGCAAGTCAGCTTCCCACTTCACAGAATCTGATGTCTTCTCAACCATCACTGCACTTGTTGGAACCTCAGCTTGTAACCTCAACCTCCAGCAAAGGCAAGCAAAAGGTTCCTGAAATTAATTAACAGGATTTTGGTACCAGTTGTTTAAAAGTTCAGGTCAGAGATAAAATCTAAGACTTCCATAGGTTATTTCCAAAAACAGAAGTAGTAGACACTTGTTAGGCACAAGCAGTTTCCTGAAATAAAAGAACTATAGATTTTTTTTCTTAAAAGGATGGCTCACTGTATCTTGGACTGCACAGCCCAGTACACCTCAGAGCCAGGAAGTCTGAGGAGCTCTGTCCACTTTCAAGAGACCTTCTATAAGATATAGCAAAGAATGAAATAGGGTAAGACATGGTTTGAGGATACAAACCTTCAAGGAGTTGATGTCTGAAGTTATGTGAAGCATACTTGAGGCTAGGATGAAGGAGATACTTGACAAGTTCTGTCCATTGTCAGGGAAGGGAAGTTTTTGGCCCTCACCTCTTGTGGCCCCACACAGAGGACATGCAGAGGACCAAGTGAAAAGCTGGAGAACTTCAACTGTTTCCTACCAAAAGTGCCTGCCAAAGTTATCACCAACAAAATATGAGAAATAACTTTGTTTTCTGTAGAATAAACAAGTTCTTACACAGCTGAAGAAAATGGGAGCAAAAGAATCAATTATTTCAATATTAACAAAAATGAATGAGTGGAAATTCTAGGAAAAAAGGCCTCAAGGCTATTTATCATAATGTAGATTATAAAAGATCCATATCTGATCAGCTTTTGTTTTCAGCACACAACAAAGCCTTCTTCCAGAAAGAAGACAAATAAATAAACTTTTGTTCACCAGTGTTAAAAAAAGAACCTATTTGTAAGAAATGGGGCCTCATGCAGTATATTTCAGAGCTGAAAAAAACAAGTGAGAAAGAGAGTGAGACAGAGAGGCAAAACTCTGTTCATACACTTGACTTCAACAACCAGCTGCAAAATATATAAAAAAGTCACTAGTCATATTTGCTATATGTAGGCAGCTTGTTGTAAAACATTTGAATTTCAAAATGGAAGACACTGGTAAAAATGTGCCTGTGTATGTGACATGAGCATTGCTCAGCACAGCTGTCAGTAACCAGGGAAGTCACAAACCCACCAAGTCTCATCAAAACAGAGTTTTGGGGGTTAACTGCACTCAAAAACTGCCCTGCATTCTTTATTTTTTTTAAAAAAGCACAGATCTCTAATTGGCACAAAATAAAAGTTGTTGCTACATTGACTATTTGCTGCTTTAAAGCATTTTTAAGTAGGGATGTAAAAGGGTCGATCCTTTGCCTGGTGCCAAAGTACTTAAGTGTAAGCAAACCAAATACCATATCTGCTTTCAGGTAGATAAGTCAAACTTCCCTACTAAAAGGCAATGACCAAAGCTAACCTAACTCTCTTACCTGTCTCTGCTCCAAATAAAATGTTAACCACTTCTTAAAGCATATGGTATTTTCTCCAATTAAAAATTTAGTTATTTCAAGTCCAACTCTTTGAGCTACTGAATAGTGCTCAAATATTGAATACCCGTTTAAAGAAAAAAGAATTTAAAAAGAAGAAAAATCAAAACTTGATTCCATGTATATGTCACACACATGCATAAGGAGAGACAGTATAAAGAAAACAGTGGGAACTTGTTGTAAACTGAATACCTAAACTTTCACTGAACCAAACAGAGAGGATCCAGTGGCATCAAGGAACAACAAATCAGCCGCTTAACAAAGGCTGAGTGCTACAGCAGGCAAAGGGTCGTAGCCTCTTTACACACTGCTTGTTTTCCACCTATTGTTCTCACAATTTATGGCATATTTAAAAAATAATCCATTTAATATTACACTCATATTCAATCCTGGCTTCTGTTTCCAGATTCTCCTCAGCTCAGCTAACCTTCTTTTCTAAGTGCTATGGGCATTAGACATAAATGGAGAAATGCCAGTAACTGGAGGCTCGTTGGGAAAGCGGAAGCTGTTTGAAGGTCACAGCCCAAAAGCCCTCAGCCAGGAGGTCTAAACTGTTTACACACAGAAATTATGGTGAAGCAACAAACAGTCTCCTGGTGCTGGGCTCATGTGTGATGGCAGAGAGTCAATCTTCGATAAACAGAACAAACTTGTTTCATGGGGGCATTAAATGACCCTGCTAGCACAGAAGAGATTGAAAATATGTCCTAGATCACACAACTCTAGAAAACAGAACAAGACAGTGAGGCAAGAGATGTTGCGTTTTTCTACAAGGAGGTGTTAGAAAATGCCAAGTCCTGCAACCCCATCAGGGTTACTGAGCTAATTATTCTGGGGTTCACTTCAAATAGGAAGTCTTAGCTTGACACTGTGAGGCTAATGGTGGACACATACTGGCTGGTTAGTGCTCGAGTGCATCCTCACCGTGACAGTGTGGTGCCCACAGGTACAAGTGCCAAGCAGAACTGGGTGCCACCCAATCCAACTCTGTGCTTGAGAGAGAAATATTGTTTGGGGAATCAGGGAGCCTGATTCCTGTACTTCAACTTTATTCATCAAGCTTTTTCAGACTTTTAAAAATACCTTCAGCAAGATGGGTGATTACAAGAGAGGTGCTGGTGCCCTGGCACTAGTTGCCTTTGAGATCTGCATTCACAGTGCCTGCACAGCTTCAGTTATTAACTCCATGACTGGTGATGCCACAGTGAGGATAAGATAATGGAAGAGAAGGAGCAGGGGCATTCAGCTGACTCTCAGCATTTGCTAGGAGTCACACATGGTGCTGCAGTGCTTTAGCATTACAAAATGACTGGATCATGGCTACAGGATGCCGTGGTCCTGTTACTGCACATCTATTTTCTGTAACATCCTTCCCACACAGACAACATACCGAAAGGTGTTCTGAAAATGTAAGAGATGCTTATAGTTTGAGAACTTACAGTCCCGGGCTATGAGTACAGGAGATAAATCTGGTGTTAGAAGACATATAGGCAATGGTGGGGGTGAGAAAGAGGGAACCAACTGTCCAGAGATATGAGACCACTACGTTTACCCACTGGACCACCTGATCAAATGCATGAAAGTGGGACTGAAACAGTGAGAGGTCTGGGCAGGTAAATCAGTATCTTCAGCATTCATCCTTGGTTTGCTTTCTCCCTAGACCTCCAAAGAACATGAGGTGAAAGAGATAAAATTTCCATGCTTAAGCAAGCACAGGTAGATCACTACAGATTTCAACATCAGTTAACAGGGAAGATGAGCTGTGGCTGGAAACTTGAAACTTTTGGAGCAGGTGTCAGGAGGAGCATCATCAGATCAAAACACTCTCACTGAAGGCACTGCAGCATCAACAAGTGATGCTGAGGTATACTCTTCATTTCTTTGCCTTAGGATACCACACATTGATAGACAGTGACAGCAGCCAGGACCAATCTAATTGGCCTTAGCAAGGGCTGGGTGACCACAGTACATGCAGCAGTTGTGCCTTACAAAGGCAGCAGGAGCACAGCTCAGCAAGCTGTCAGACCAGAAGACAATAAAGCTCTGTAGTCCAAGCATTGGCAAGCCTGGAAAGCTGAACCAAAATGGTAAGAGACCGGCCACAGCAGCTCTGCAACAGCAGGACAAGGAGGAACAATTAGTGAGCCAGGGCAAATGTCCAGCAATCAGGTCGAATGCCAGCAAGGGAACCAGGGGAGAGGAAGCTATCAGATGCAGATCCAGGAAAGGCTCCAAGGCTCAATAGTACATTTGGAAGAATGAAAATAGAAATGGAGGATGCCAAAATGAGTGGAATCTCTTTTCTTCAGAGAAATGACTTATATTAATTTCTACTTAGAAGTCAAGGAGGAAGTCAGTTGAGGCAGACGCTTCCAAAATTAAACACTTCGTATCAAGTATTTTGATCATGCCTTCTTTGGTTAATGGCTACAGAAACGCTAACGTTATGCATTTTGTAACTGCATTTGGGGAAAGAAAACTACTTACTGAATTTCAGATGGACTCTCTGGCTGTTCTGTCAAGTGGGAAATTATTATTTCCATACAGTGCAGCTCAACAGCCTACAACAAGCTTGCTTTCCTTCCAGATCCACATAATTCAAAGCAGAAAGCACAGCAGAGACTCTCCAAGACTGGGAAAGCTGAACATATTTACTTTCCACAGTCATTAACCTAAATTCTTTCACAACTAACTTCGGATTTAAGTTTCTTTTCATAGGTTGTTTGCATAACCAAATTTGTTGTGTTGTGTTCTTTACCTCTCTTTCACCATTACTAGCAAATATTTACCTAGCATTTTGGGTGTCACAGACTAAACAAAACAGAGCTTGACCCTCTGTTCTCCAACTTCAGATATGATGTGCTTGTGGTACAACATCGCACCTTCCTGATAGGTGAAACACAGGCACCAGTCTTCTAGCACAGAGCTGCCTCCTACAAATCCCATTGCAAGGAATATTGGAGAGGAGGCTAAAAGTAGCACTGTTCTCTTTAAATTGGATTGATGATTACAAATGCTGAAGCAGATTATTTTTTTTCTGGTAGAAAGTTAATTAACAATAGGTCACTTTCAGTTATTATATGAACACAGGGAAAGAGACTGGCTCTGTAATCATACAGAGATGTAAAAGAAAAGAAAACAAAGGGTAAATACACAGAGTAAGAAACACAGTATCTGAAGAGCCCTGTCCCTGTTCAAGAATGCCTTCTTGAAGCATTGTTAGACCCTCCTCTTCACGGGATCACACCTGGTAACATGACCCACTGCTTGAGTCTGGGTACCCTTATACCTATGGATTTCCAGCAGGGCTGCCACGTTTTGCCATTAGATAGATGGTTCTCAGAACGTTCAAAATCCATACTCTTTGCCATCTATCTTTCCACACCCTTGTTTTTCCTGGCATGTGACATGGAACAGGCTGCATTTTTTTAAGGTGTCAAACATGCCAAGAGCTGGAACGTTTTCAGTGTTGTATTTTTAACTGTGTCTAAAACTAGAAACAAAAAGGAAGAGATTTAATTCGGTGTAAACATTCCCTACAGCCCATTTTCAGCAAGGGACCATGTCCAGCGCCCGCCACGGCCGTGCCCCGCTGTCGGGGGAGCTGGGACTGGCCTCTCCTCGAGTCTCCCTTCTGCAAAACCCACTCCAGCGCTACCACCCCTGGCGCCTTCCCCGCTTTTACGGTGCGACCGAGTGCCCTGTACGCGGTGTCACATCCCGCCCTCCCGCACGGCCACGGAGCGGGGAAAGGAATAAACCTCATCCCCGGGGCAACTTCCCGAGGTGCGGGAGGGATGTTGCCGACCACGAGGACCGCCCGCGCCCCTCGGCAGCGCCGGGCGGGCGCCACAGCCGAGCAGCGGCAGCGCCGCGGGGCTGGGGATGGGAGAGCCGCGGGGCTGGGGATGGCAGCGCCGCCCGCCGCAGCCTCCGCGGGCGCCCCTTCCCCTCCGCGCCCTGCCCGGCTCGGCCCCCGCGTACCTCGTCGCCGAAGCGCACCACCTTCTGCCCGGTGTTGAGGCGCAGGCTGGGGTAGGAGTTGGGCGGCGCGGGCGGGCGGGTGGTGCCGCGGTGCGCGGCGTAGCGGGCCTGGACGTGCGGCTCCACCAGGCACTTGTCGATGATCTCGTCCTGCTGCCGCGGCGGCAGCCGCTCCCACTCGGGCCCCTAGCGCTCGCCGG
>VWZD01002814.1:249830-267409 GCA_013396695.1 Sakesphorus luctuosus | reverse complement strand
GAGTTTCTGAGCTTCAGAGTGCTGTTCATTCTCAGGAAGACAAGGAGTCAGAATCCATAAAGTGAGAAACTTACTATCTCACCCAGAGAGTGACCCAAAGCCTCCTGACTATATTCTCATACATTCAGGTACTATTTAAATTTTCATTTGCAGACAGAAGGTCTGCAAACATCTCGAAAATAAACATAAAAAGGTCAAAAATTCAAATAGAAGAGAATCTCTTCCATTCTTAGACCACAGAAATTTCCATTTCATTCAGAACTTCTAAGTCAATACAAAAGACAAGGTCTCACAAGAAGAAATGTATTTTGATATGGATAAAGACTGAGATTTTTGAGATTTTTCCCCTTTATTAGCCTAAGATCAAAAACAAAGTTTCGCTTCACTTTTGTGCTATATGTTAGAGAATGAAATCAACCAGGNCATTTTACTGACATAGAAATATTTTCCTCAAAACACTGAGGCCACACGTTTAATGCCATTTCACTGTATATAGGCACACAATTTAGAATGTGAAGTGAAAAAACAAGAGATACATCAATATCTTAGCAGAGAAGCTTGGTTTCCATGCCACTCATTGAAAGCAAATTCTGGGAGAAATTCCAATGCTGAGAATTTTAAATTTCATATAACAAAGTTTTTATTTGAAAGTAAGAGTTTCTGAGCTTCAGAGTGCTGTTCATTCTCAGGAAGACAAGGAGTCAGAATCCATAAAGTGAGAAACTTACTATCTCACCCAGAGAGTGACCCAAAGCCTCCTGACTATATTCTCATACATTCAGGTACTANGAATGAAATCAACCAGGCCTACTCTGTTAATATTATTCATATCCCCTTTTTGTCGGGGAACACAACAGGAATCAATCCTCAAATGAATACACTTTAGTTACTTACAAAAATGCCACTAGTGAAAAACAAACCCCACTTTATGCATGCAGAAATGGCATTTCAGATGATTAGTTATTACTACTTCATCATTAATGTACCCAAACCCATGAAAATAGCAAACATACTTATCTCCTGTTATTGTAATTGTGAATCCATCATATTCTTTCCCTTGATCCTTGAGGCTGGGGACTTTAGTGTTCACAGTAAACCCANGTAATATTAGAGGTAACAGAAACAGACTGCATAGCTATTGTTTTGAAACACCTAAAATACATGAGGCAGAAGTGAAAATGGACAACCTGAGGGAGCAGGACAAAGTTACTGTCAACTACATTATATCATATATCCTTTATTTCCTACTGAGTGGAAACCATAAATACTGAACGAAGCATATTGGCATTCAACTTTACAACTACATAGTGAACAGAAAATGGCACTGTTTATGAACAGCAACTGCACAAAGCAGTTCCAGTTGTACAGATTTCTAGGAAAGTTGCATGTGACAGCAACCTTTTGGTGCAATGATGTAAATACAAAAGCAGGAATTGGAGAGCCCATTTTATATTTACTGTAAGAAGTAGCTGCATTAATCCAAGTGTGGATTCCAGAATACAATGCAAAGCAACAGTTCTTAACTGTAATCCAGTTTCAAATAATGTTTATCCTCATCATGAGGAAAATATTACTAGGTTTAAAAATCTTACGAAAGTTACATTATCTAAGAGTAGCACTGTAGCTGGAGAGTTGTATCAACTAGGCAAAACTGCTTTTGAGTAAAGCCAAAAGCCCAGCTTTTGACATGCAGCATTCCCAAGCTACCCAAATAACCAAACTACATTGCTATTAGCAGACATTCATTTTATACAGGCACTATTAATGGCTACTATGCACTAGTGTTGAATTAATCACTCAAGCTATTATTTATTTTAACAGAACTTGTGATTCAGGATGTTTTGTTTAAAGAGAACTTGCATTTATTTTAAAGGAACAAAAAGCCTTTCATGAGAGGCTGCATGGCACTTTGACACAGTTTGGAATGGGATACAGGAAACTCAAACCAGATCAAAATGTACAGGTTATGGAAAACAGGAAGAATATTTGCTGCCAGTTGAGACATTTACTTTGAAATAAGTAATGTACAGTCCACTATGTTTATATATTTTCATCATTCTCTTGGAGTAACCTGTACTTGTAACTCCACTAATAGCATTTTTTCTGGCCTACAATTCAACAGTATCCATATGAGGTGCTCTACAAGGGCCTTGTTTGCACATTTGTGTGTCAGAAGGGAACAATTAGTTGTCCATCCACTCCAACATCTATTACCTCTTTAGCACAAGTTTTTGTTTAGGTTCAGTTAGTATCCACTAAGCTTCATCTTTCAAGGCCAAGAACAAGACAGCAATATAAAGAGGACCTCAAAAATTATTGTATGTTCTTCAAAGACACACATTCACAATATATATTACAAAAAAGCATAGGAAAAAATCTAGCACTTAAGTCACTTAGCTCCTGCAAAAATATCTGTAGTGCACGGGTGAGTGAGCAGTATTCCACGAACAAATCCAAACCCAGACTATCTGCAGTAGCAGCAATGCAGCTTCAGAGAGCTCTGCTCTGTGGCAACCAGCCAACTGTGCTTAGATACAAAATTGCAAACTGGACACATATGATAAGAAAGCAATGTGGTTGTCTCTATTTAGCATGACTGTTTCTTCCCAAATTTTACTCTACTCTAAAATTATGCCCAATCCTTTAAAAAGACATACTTTGTAACGTTACCCAAATCCAAACATTTACATGCTGCTCATTCTCGATTAATTTGGAGGAGTGTTGGGGGAGGGGGAAAACCTTTTGCTTAAACCCAACTCAATGGTAGTAATACTTCATCCTTACTTTGAGATAAGAGTATACATAATTTTTCAGGTCATATATACAAAGCCTTTCTAAAAGGCCCACCACCAGCACACAGAAAACCTGCAAGTTTCCCCACTCCTTTTCAGACAAGTGTTCCAAAGCTCAAGAACATTATCCAGGATTTCATTTCAGCTACCAGTCACTAAGGGCAACTGTTCCCCCATTTGCCCCTGCCAGCCCCACCCCACACTGACCTGCACCAGTGAACCTTAAGTAAAATGAGCTTCCATGGTCTTAACCTTTCAGACACTTCATTCAATATTTTTCCTTCCTACTGTACAGGCACACTGTGAGCCCTCTGTGGTGGATCTGATCACAAGCCCTCTCGGCTGAGAAGGTTGACTTCATTCCACATTTTGTTTTCCCATCATTTTGTTACCAATTCACAGTCAGGGCAAGGATTTCAAATACACAACACCTGTCTCCATGTATCAAAGGGAAGGTCCAACCCCTCATATTACAGATTTGGAATAACCTGAGCTAGTATGCCCAGTTACTCATTTTAAGTTTATACACAATGGTTTTATTCTGAGGAACTGGATATCTCCCACAACACATTTTACTATTTTTACTGTATTTTCAAGTTTTCCTAAATTTACCTTCATTATGGGAAGAAGATCTTCTACTTTATGTACCTTTTCCAAAGCTTCTCGAACCTCTAACAGACCTTTTGGATTATTAGCACTGGAAAAAAATTAAATACGGAATACAATGGTTGAACACATGCAGCATTTCTGCAAATTCACCTACCTTTAACCTAATTAGCCATACTGAAGTAAGTTATTGAAAGTTAATGATTCCTTCCTGAAAATTCGTTCCTTCATACTTAGCCACATCCTCTCCTATTTTTCAAAAAGTAATCTCCTATATCAGCTCAGCTTATTTTTTTCCAGTTTCAAACCTCAACTTCAGCCTTCAGGTTTCTCTAATTTACTACTTTCTCTTCCTCTTGGCCCCTCTAAAGCATTAAACAGTGTTTGCATGAGTGCATGTGGGCAGGGGCTTCTAGATAAGGAAAGATGGAAAAGAATATAGTCAATGTTAAAAATATTCTCCACAAAACATGTGCATCTCTGTGGCCTCAAAGGCAAGTAAATACTCCAGATGTAAGCACAGCTGGACCATGAAGACACCTGTTGAATTACTGTTTGACTATATTAATTACTGTACACCCAGATTTTAAGAACACAATTATTTTAAAAACCACAGCACAAACTGCTCTGGTTTAAGATCAGGTGCTGCTGGCTTACTCTGAATAGACTTAACAAACTTCTTCCCAATAGAGGATAGATTTCACAGGTACTACAGAACTTCTGTATTTTCAGCAACTATCACAAATTTTCTAAAACTTAGATGTTTTCAACAGTTCTAGGGATTTTATGCACTTTCATTTTTTGATATTTAAGTAGAAAAATGAGACTGAAAAATAGAGCTCCATATTTAATATGGGTTACCATGCCAAAACAGGAATAGAGTTTAAAGCTAAAGGAGTTTCTTAGTTTTTAATGTTATCAGAATACTGAGTCACAGATGGGACAGTCATTTTACTCACAAAAAAAACAACAGAAGTTTGAAATAGATGCCAACATCAATTTTCAGATTACCTTTTGTCACACTCATTCATTCAAAATTCTATAACTGCCTTCAGTTCCAGGACATCTACCAACCCATCTATGTAACACATAGTAAAGATTCTCTGCTCATTTAAAACTAGTTGTCAAAGAACAGTTTCAATAAAAAGTACATTCCATATCCTCTTCTTTTTCCCTCATTCCTACTATTCAATAAATTAGCCTCAATAGTCAGAGAAAGTGTACATGATTCTACCAGAAGGAAACCAAACATCTTTAATAAATCATAAACTTAGAAAGAACCAAAAAAGCTGATTATGACAAAACTGTGGCTACAAATTCAAAACAGTCATTAGTTTCTAAATACACTGTAATTCACAATGGGTTTTTTCCTATTAGTTTAAGTTTCTTTATGTGGCAACAAATAGTATTTTGCCTTTTCAATAGGAAATAAATTATAGACAACTAAGAAAACCAGAACTTCCTAAAATTAAGAACAAAAATCCCTCAGACTTTTGAAATTACTATTATGTAAATTTCAGATCCGTATTACCAAGAGAGGGAAGCAGGGAACAAAATCCATCAGTAATTTACCCGTGATAAACAAGGATCCGGTCTTTGATAAAATGAAGAATTTTCTCAAAGTATTCCAGGTACCGCATGTTAATGACCTGCCCCCTACAAAGAAGAGAAAAGTTTTTTGAAGTCTTGTTTTTCAACTCAGCATTTCAGAGCTAAGACACAAATGTTACTCATTAATACTGGACACAATTTTATCCACAGATGCTTTGTAAATTAAAGGGGAATGAACTAGAGTTTTATCTGTCTGGCGAATTCCCCATCCCCCATTTTAAATATAAATTACACAGTGAACTTACAAAAACTCATGGATCATGGGTATTACTGTTCTTTGATAAACTACATTTTAATGCATATTTCCCTGGTTTCAATGTGCCCAATTCCAGTAAATCTCATTTATATGATAATTATCAATTTGCAGAAGTATATAATCTTTCCCAGACTCATAGATATTGCAGAACTGGAGTTCTCAATCTGCACATTTATTTAGAGAACAACACTCTCCATTTACAATATTTGATTTTATGTTCATCTACTCTGACAGTCCACATCCATTTTTCCTTGTTCACCTATGTCCCTCTATATAATAGTAATTTTGCTTTGACTCTTAACAGTTACAAGTAGTAACTGTAAAACAAAAGCATTAAAAAGATGTTGCTTTTTCCCTTGGACTACTAAGGAAAACAATTTGTATTAGAATGTGGTAGAAACCTGATAGGATTATAACCACTCTCGAGAGGGAAAATTACATACCATTATTGCATTTGTAGGAGTCCTTCCTCTTCTCCCAGTCTACAAAACAAGATTTTATAAAGCAATTGTTATGGCTCTCTGAGGAAGCAAAACCACTGTCAATCACAGGAAGGTGTGTACACCTAGACTTTTTTTCCACCCTAAGTGATTTTTGGCAGCTTAAGCCCCTGTCTAATGTCTCACTCAACAGTCTCACACCTCAGTAGGCCTAGTCTCAGAAAACCAGCAGAATCAGTCACTAAAAACTGAACAGAACTAGAACACATACACATATCTGCACACAGGAAAGGGAGGCAGGGAAAGCAGAAGGATGAAGACAAATCCATACACATAATTTGCCCTTGTTGTACGTCCCATCATTTTCCATCTGTATTAAAATAAAAAAAAAGTACAACAGGCAGTAGCGTGTCAGTATAAGGAACTGGACTTTTCTTTAGTGTCATCTTGAAAAAAATGTTCAAACCAAGCCCATCATTCTATAAATGCATCTAGGAGCTGTAGCACCAAGAAAGACATTTGGTGGGTGGTCAAAAGTGATTTGTGTTTATTCCTACTATTTCTCCTTGTTTAGTAAATACTACTACCAAGATTTCACAAATCACAGTGTTCCAGAGTATTTTTTTTATTTATAAGAACATTAAGTATGTCATTAATGTTTAGCTGATCCCAAATCCTTGCTTTGCCTATGAAAACAACTTAAGCTTTCAAAAACATGTTCTCAACTTTAAATGCTTGCTAGCTTTGCTCATTTAAGCCAAGAAGGAGATAAGCCAAAGCTGTCCTTGTCTATAGGCCAACAAAGAAAGTGACAGCCAATATACTTATGTCTTGAGAACATTAAGATCTGAAAGCCTATCAAACATTGTGAAGTGCAAGATCTTTCTTACATATCTCCAATTGAGTCAAAGCAAACTAAAAAGAAGTTTTTAGGTTTTGACACAGTCCAAACATTTTGTCATTCTGGAAAAGCAAAAAAAAAACACAGCAGACACTAAATGCCAGCACCTCAATTAGAAGACTTATTTGACAAGAACCACTGAACTTGATGCGAAGAATTCTGAGTCAAGAAAAAGGTTACGCTAACAGATATCTAATCCAAGTATTTCTGTCCACAGAAATTCATGGTGTACAATTCAGACCAAATAAAACCTGGATATTACTTGACCTCAGCATGACTAGATATGTTACAAATATTAGAAGAACACTCAATTGATATTGTTACAGTTCTTATTTGACTGAATAGGTTTTATCTTTGTATACATATAACCATGAAGACTGCTATTTGTCAGCCCAAATCTAATTTACACCTGGTTTTCACAAAGCCATTCTACAGAAAGAACTCAGCCTGAGTTATAAAAGTATTCAGAATAACTTTCAAATCATAACCCAAATATAAAGGAAAGTATATCTTCCTGAAAGACAGTCAAAAGACCATAAAATTATCTCAATTATCAACAAAAAGGTGTTAGATCTGTAGCCTATTAGTATCTTCAATCAGATGCCATTTTAGAAGCTGAGTAATGTAAGAAGGGGATGATACAAATCTGCATAATTCATTAAGAGGAAATTGTCATTTAGAAATCATAATGCACTAGAACAGGCTTCAAAAGTGAAACAGATATTAAAAAAAACTCCACTACCACATAATATATTCATTTCTTTTAAGTCTCACATCATGTGAAATCATTGGGATGGAATCCAAAAGCGGAAACAAATCACAACAGAAAGCTGACCAAGGCAAGCAGCTACTGCTTGGAATGGAGAATGATCAAACAAGCACAGGTTTCCAGAATCAAAAAGAATACAATCACTATCCAGTACTAACGTATGATCAACTTCTAAGGCAGCCATAATTATGCTGCTTCAAATTTATTGTTTCTTCCGAAAAGGTGCCAAATCAATAATTTTCAAAGAACCACCTTCTGGCCATTAAAAAGGCACAACTAAAATGCTGATGAGATCCCCAAAAGCCAAGGCTGAGCTAAACCCAAAAGGTTAGAATTAGATTCACTGTGGGCCTACAATTCTGAATAATCACAAAGCTTATTTCAGATTTCTATAAAATGACCACAACACCTGGAACAATACATCCCAAGTTTTGCCAGCATTCTCTGATGAAAGGAAAACAAATACTTTGGCTACTGCAAAAGAGTGTTCCTGACACAGACATCTTGTACAAGGACAAATTTTCCTAGATTAAATGTTCAACATTATTTTCAGGATGTTAATTAAATGTTGATACATAAATGCCTTTCTGCCAGCACAGATCACCTACAAATGAAGCTTTTACTGCCTCATTTAAAAATAAAACCATGAAGAAATAGGTAAGGTATGGAATGCATCCCTGTCTCAACAAACAGATGGTTGTTGCTTCTGCTGCATTGTGAGAAGAAAGAAGTGCAGCAACAGCAAAGATGGACACAGGTTGAAGCCCAAACATAAGACTTGGCTTGAGGGAAGAGAGAAGCCTGAGCATATGACTGTTCAAGAAGCAGGACATCCTGCAAGGCAACTACTGATCTGCACTGGAGTTTAATGCTACATTAACCACTCCATGAGGTAAAGCGGAAGTTGCTGGGATCCATTTGACAGAGTGGAAAGAAGAGCAAGGCCAAATTCTCATTTGTTTCTGCATGTGAACATTAGAATATGACTGTTTTTCTCTGTCTGAAATAATTCTCGAGAAGGCTTTGTTTCTCTTATCCTCCTACTATTTCAATAGAGCTTCTCAGGGAAGAAGGAGGTAGATACAAAAGCAGAATGACAGATCAAAGATTCAGTATTTCCCATGAGCAGGTGGAATAAGATGAAACCTGGCTACATATTTACTTACACAAACACACTCTGCTCCTGTGATTGACAGTGATGTTGCCACATTGAGTCTCTCATACTACTTCAGGAGAGGTAGCACTGTTATGACTACAATAGAGTCTTGCAGCATGGGAGAAGATGGAACGTACAACAGTGGTCGAATCTTTTAAATTTTACCTTTATTTGAAAGTGCAACAGTTACCTTTCACAGGTTACTTATTTTGTCATTTTTGCTCTACTCTGACCTGCTTTGAAAACAACTAAGAGAACTATGTTTTTCCTGTCCATTGTAAATGGGTATTAAAGCTAATAGAACAGCATCGTTTCATTACTGATGCCACTACCTTTGAGAAGCAGCATTTGCAAATATTACAACTATGATAAACTTAAAAAAATTTTTACATTTAAGGTAATTTGGGAATTAAAAACAGAACACAAAAATATACATATTCTGGATCCTTGTTAGACCTTGCTATAACTTAGTTGTACATGTGAACTTCAGGAAAAAGAGGAAATGTCATGAGGGAAAATTTGAGTGCTAAAACCCCAAATGTTCCTCTAGAAAACATAAAATAAAGTAAAACAATAAGCATATATACATTTAATACTGTAAGATGCTGTTGCACAAACAGATGGGAAGTTTTGGTACAATCTCTTAGTGTGTGTGGGAATGCTGTTTGGTAAAACTCTCATACCTGATTAAGTTAATGTGATTATTGAAACCTCTGCTAAGGCTTCGGGCAGGCATTTGGTCCAACCAAAGCACAGGCTGGTCGGGGTCAGCTATCCTACAGAGACAAAGGATGTTAACATTGGGACGTATTTCATTCCATGTACTATTTTTAATAGAGCTTTGTTCACAGAACTATTTTAGGCAAAAACTAGAATTCGCACATCACGCAAAAATAACATTGTATTGAAACACATGGGTTTCTTCTTATGAAATCCATACAATTCAAACATTTTATGTTTTTGTAGTTTGTTAGTTTTCGTTTGCCTTAGCTGGAAAATCCTATGGTCTTTCTCAGCTTTGCTTCAAGGAGAAAATGCTCTTCCCACCTCTTTCCCTCCTTCATAAAAAAGGTAAAGTGGAGTGTTTTCAGAAGTGCACTCCTTGTACCTAAACCATTCTTTCCTTTTATCAAAACATTTTCTAGCTATAGATTCATAGAATCATAGCATTACAGAACCGATTGGGGTGGAAAAGACCTCCAAGATCATCAAGTCCAACCCTTGGTCCAACTCCAGTCCATTTACTAGACCATGGCACTCAGTGCCACGTCCAAGATAGGCAGCAAGTGTTCATTTTCTCCTCCATAACTTCAACCCTTTGGTTAGCTGAAGCATGCATCACTATTACAACAATGTAAGGCTTGTTCTCTCTCCTCATTCACCATTACCTTCGCCACTTTACAGCAATATCAAACATATCTCTCCACTGCATCAGTCTGGTTTTCCCATTCATCCGAACTTTGGAGTTTGCCCAGGTCCGCTGCACAGCTTGCATTACTTCTAGAGTGGCCAATCCCATTGCTGAGGTGAGGGAGGAGAAGAGAGGGACCAACAACAGAAGCAGAAAACAAATTAGAGACAAACACTAATTTTTCTACAGATAGGAAAACTGAAGCAGGAAAACAGCATATTTACACATAAAGAATTGACATTATCAATGAATCTGGGAGATCCTGACTTCCAGTCCCCAGCTAGGTCAAGAAACTGCTGACATAATGATTATTTTAATTTTAAACTTTTTATCTGATTTGAAAGAAACAGAGCATAAAACTAATTTATAGATAGCAAAAGTATAGCATTCAAGTATCACCACATGGATTTACAGAGAATTTTCAGTATACCTCTATGTATTCTTTTATTTGGAAGAAATCCTGGTGTTTCATATTGCATCATCGAACCCAGATGATCAGCTACACATATGAGTTCTTGCACATCAGGCTTATAGCTTTCAAAATTCTGAAATAACACATCTCTTACAGAGGAGAAAAACAGACATCAGATATAACTTGGCAACAAAAGTCCTGAAAATATTAGACAAACTAATCTGTGTTTCACAAATCAATACCATTTGTGTGAGAATCACTTAAAGGCAGTATAAAGAACACTCATTCCTCCTCCCACCCCTCTGAACATACACAGTATGTGGCAGCTACACTCAATATCTCAAATTAATTCAGTTTTACTGAATTCAGTGGCGGATCTTATTACTGTCACAACCAGTATTTCATCTCCAGACTTGCTCATAGTAAGTGATACTAAATAAATTTCACAGTTCATTAGTTTCCACTGTTACGCTGACCCTGATTAACTTATAGCTACCTAAAAAAAAGACACTGGAAATTTTATTTTGTTAATTAACTTTGTTAATTTATCCCATAATTCTGTAAAAGCTTCCTGTGCTAAAAAGGTGGATTCTATTCCATATAGACAAAAGCCATCAATTTTTAATGAAGCAATTTTTTTACACAGACAACGTGAACACATGACAATATATCTCAAAATTCTTTTACAGCAGGAGGAATTGCTATCTTGCCTTTTGGTACATAATTTTAAAGTCTGTTCTAGTAAATCCCCCGTTTTGTGACTAAAGTTACCCTCCTCCTAAAATATTGGTTATCCAAGTTACTCTGGAGAACGTTTTCCCAGTGAAACCCAGCTGCCTTTGAAGATACAGTAAGTATCTAGAAATTACATCTATAACAAAATAAAAACATAACACACAAAAAGAAACTGTAATAAGGGTGCCATGTAACACTACACTGAGCATCTCAACCTTATCCCTTAATGTTAATACCAAGAATAAAAGAAATAGAAGGGTTAGGCCATAGAATATGAAACAACATGTGGATATTACTATGTGAAGACAGAGGTGAAGAAAATCATCCTAAGTTTAATTTTTCCTCTTTTATAAGAAAAACCAACTCTTATGATCTAAAAAGGATTTATACACTCAGTGGAATTGTACTTTCATATAATATTAAATATTTATGCTGTTACTGCTTCGGAATGGCACTTAAAAAGTCAAACTGAAACACCTCACACACACACATCTACAGTAGGCTTTAAAAGAAAAAATTCTCACTTTATATGTGGCTGCAACCCTGGCTGTTCTTCATAATTTTCTATAAGAAAAGGAAGATTTTTGGCCCAGTGGTCCTTGAAGTTTCCAGGAAGATCTGCATCAGTATTATACTCTGTGAGAGGGGTATCCAAATGTGCATGCAAATATCTAGAATACTCTGGAGGAAATAAATAAAATTAAATACTGTTTGCATAATCAGTTTACTTATGTCATTACACAAAACTAGTAACCAGATCACATGTTTGTCAGACTTTACTAAGTAATTATTTTTAGATAATGTAATTTTGCTATGAGCCAATTTCCAAGAGAAAAATAAGTCTTTTTCAACTAAATATTACAACATTCTTTACCATAATACAGACAAGTATTTGTCATAGCTTTTAACTGTATGAACAATAAGAATCTGTGTATTTCTTTTTTTTAACATACATACTCAACAGTGCTCATGAGAATGTACAGTGGTTTCTTTAAACTGGCCATAACTACCAACAAACTTGCACTTTTTAGGGTTCTTGAAGCATTGAAGAAAATTTAAAAAAACCTAAACATTTCCACCTTACCTCGAAGATATTTCACTTTCAGATATTCTGGGCTGGCCTTCTGTCCTGGTAGTGGATCATTTAACATAACTTTGGTCTGAGCTTTTATGCCTTCATAAAACTGTCCCATTGCAACATGGCTGAGACCTTTCATGTACTGACAAACTTCATTATATGGTTCCAGCTGTAGACATCTCTAGGAGATTAGAGGACAAACCACCCATAAATCAAGACAGAGAAACAGTATCTTCATATTGTCTAACCTGTCTGGTCAGCAGACCACATGAAAAGATTTACTGATTATTGAGATCCACTTCCATCACTATTTTCTTTCAAATTATGTTGAGCATTTAAACTGCTAGAAAAGTAAGAAAAATTATTTGTAGCTTTATTAAAGGGAAAAAAACCCTGCCAGTGCAAATGTGCTTTGCACACTTTAATTGTTATGAAGACAGATCATGTTTGCTCTAGCAATACTGTATGTGTGGCCAGACTTGGCCAACAAAGATTTGGGCAGGGCTCTCCCCATGTGCCCTTCCAGCCTGCACAGTGGATTTTTTAGGTGAGGCACAGCGTGCACAGAACTGGCCCCACCGTTTAAGTCCCGAGGTCCATCTGCCACGGCCGAGCGAGCTTGGACAGTGACAGTGAAGTCCTCGGGACTGTCACAGCACCCGGTACTAACCGGGGCTGACCCTGCTGAGCATCCGAGATGTGACGGGATGGGATGGCAGGGAGGCATTGAACTGCCAGGGGACGGTCCCACTGAGACTTGAACTCAGGACCTTGGGATTCAGAGTCCAGAGTGCTCTCCTTTACACCACAGGACTGCCCCTCTAATAATATTAGCACTACAGAAATGTCAATGTTAGCTGGATGAAATTAGAAAAAATATGCTTTTGACAATATTAGTAACAAGTCATTTTTGACTGGTTAGATAGATGTATATATATATTGTGCCAGTTCTTCCATTCATCTCTTCACTACTTCACACATTAATACACTTCTATGGTAGTCAACTGTTCACCCTACATTAAACACATAGCAAATGCATATTTATCATTCAGAAATGAATACTGTGATTCTTCTAGCAATTACATGTCTTTAGAAGAGCATCTCCATCTTACAAGTTGAAACATCTTTTCAATTAGACCAGTACCTACAATTTGTATTACAGAAGGTGAATATGTAATAATGCACATAAAATGTTCTCCTTGGGATTAGCACACACTAATTCAGAAAGGGATGGAATAGTTTCCGCATCTTATTTCATTCCTTGTTTTGAGGATACGGACATATGATTAACATGTACCTTTTTTGTTTTGTCTACAAAATGAGGCACTTATTTAATGCCAACAAGCAAGATTTTGTTTACCTATGGCAACATGCACATTTTTGCAAGCTCAGTAAAGTGCGAAATATTCTCAATTTTTCAAAAAAAATACTCCCAAAAAATTAAATAAACATTGGAACATATTTAAGTTTAAAATAACAAAGACTACTGCATTTAATCTTTCATCACATATGAAAAAACTTCAGGTTTCAACTCAAATTTAAATATTAGCAAGAACAAAATTACCAGTTTTAAAAAAAAAAATTCAACCAGAATTTGGTTCTAAACATACATAAAATTGTTAGAGAAACTATCTTAGTTTTAGCAAAATTCCATTTTTAATTAAAAACTTTAAAGTTTTATATATCTTTTCGGACAGATTTCACAAAAAAATAATTTTACTGTGAATGTACACACACATTTGGAGAGAAAAACTTTGAAATTTGTCCATTTTATTGCACTTGTTGAAAACAAGTCCTTGTTAAAATTTTTTAATTTTGTATTTACTTAGGGCAGCTTACCTTAAAATTCTTTAGTGCTTCATCTAAGCTACCATGATGATAAAGCATCATTCCTTTGAGCTGTAACGTCTGAACATGATTTTGATTTAGCAGTAAAGCCTTCTGGAAGTTCTCAGTTGCAGCATCAAAGTTGCCAAGCTCTCTAGGTAATTCCATGAAGTGGAAGTGCAAAATAAAGAAGGCAACAGTGAGAACAAAATTAGTTATTAAAGGTTGCTTTAATGTGTCCAAGGGGGATATCATTAAAGAGAAACACTACTAATGGAAAATTTTATAACAAGAGCAGTAATTTTGCAACTGTTCTTCTGTAGTATTAGCAGAAAAGCTGCAAAGAGATTTTTACTCCCAGAAATATGTACTCTGAAATACAACCTCACAAGACACAAATCTTCCCAATCCTCAGCAGACATAAAACTGTAAAAACACATACCTATGCTATTTCTTCAGAAACTAAAATAAACAAAACTTCCAGAGAAAGCATTCTTGGAAAACACTATCTTTAATGGGTCTTTTTAGCTTGTAAGTATGAACACGTTTTTAAAAATTTACTAACTACTTAAATGCTGAATAAGAAGAAAGCATATGGTGTTTGAAAACCAAAACTAACTAAAAATGTATTGGCTAAAATGACTCCATGTGCAGCACAGCTGTACATGTAAACAGACAGGACAAATAGTCTCAAAGAAACTGAGAAAATTAAAATCCAAATAGTACACAACCTAAATGAACTTCATTTTTTTTAGTCCAGTGATTTTTTAAGTTTAAGGTTGCGAAATTCTTTCCACATCGAATATATTAGATAAAATTAATCCAAACAAGAGCAACACTAGAAAAAAACCCCAAGATTCAATAGTTTTAAATACATTTGCCAAAAAGCATTTTTAGGCAGAATAGTGATTAACCACAGCTCTTCGGTTCAAAATAAATGCATGAACACTGAAGTCACTACATTTGAAGCAAGATTTAAATTGGCAAAATGCTGTAACTCGTTTTTCACAGGCGAATCAGGCTAAGAATTGTCTACTTTTATTTAAAAACAATTCTTCATTGTATTTAAAACTTACTTGATGCAGAAGAAAGAGAGCAAGAACTTAGGAGAAAAGATTTTAGAAAGAAAGAAGAACTTGATAGCTCAAGTTAATTGTGACCTGGAGAAATGAGATCCTTATGTGTGCCTGTTTTAAGGCCTGACTGTTTGTGAGGAATTAATTCAGACTTACAGTAGTTAGCCACTAGTTACAGTGTACTCAGCTATTAAATAATACTCTCTGGCTTCTCTAACTGTCAAGCCAATAGAAGAGTCAGCAGTAACTGTGCTTTGTACATTAAGTTCTTAAAAAATTAAATTTAAAAAGGTAGTTTCTGTACACTCCTGTCTCCATTATTTCCTGAGGATCCAAAAACTTTGGAGGCACGGGGCACTGAGATGGAATAAAAGCAATAAATTTAAGTAATTAGGAGTATTCTGGTTAAGTAATTTTTGGTATGTAAAACAACAAAGCAGTGCAAAAGAGAAAGACATTTTAAGGCTTGCTTTTTTCTCTCCTTCAGAAATAAAACTTATTCTAATTAAGGTCCATCAGGCACAGGGTAGAAGCAGAGAGGAAGTCCCACATACAAAAACAAAACAAAAAAGCTAAAGCATTTATTGGAGATGTAAGAAAGCAACTGCTCATCTTTCAGCTAAATTACTGACTAACATTTAGCACCCTGAAGATACTTGCAAACCCCAACGAGTCACAGAAAAACTCAGGAGGAAATCGGTGATTCTGCATTGTGTTTTGAACTTAGATACTGTCATAAATAAGGCACAAGTCCACAAACAAACCATTTTCTTTATAAAAACTACCATTTAACTAAGCTTTGAGTACGGGAGACTCAAAGAGATACAGCAGACTGAATTAAAATACAAAGAAAACTAGAACTTATTTATACTGAACATATCCTGACATAGCCATTACCAACAGTAGGAGCCACCAAATACACATTTGATTCTGCACAATTTTGTAGCAAGTGTGTAAAACTTTATACACTTAAGCAAGTGTATAAAACTTTTAAAGAACACAATGAGATGGAAATCTGACTTTAAAACTACTTCCAAATGCAATTACCTGTAGGCTTGCCCCAGACTTTTATATGCATCTATGAAGTCTGCTTTCTGCTTCAGAGCTTCTTTGAATGATTCAATAGCTTCCTACAGAAAGGGACCAACAGAAAAAAATGCCACTTAATACACTGATTAAATTTCACTATGCTCAGTTACTAGCCATGGATTTAGTTATTCATCCAAAACTTTGGAAGGAAAAAATAAGGCCTAAATTTATTACAAAATCTATAGAGTAATAATCACCATATAGCAAATGAAATACTGAAACATTCTTTACAGTAATGACAGATTTAGCTGGAATTCCTTTCTCTAATATCCTACAGGAATGTGCCATTTTTTTAGCATTTTTTAGTAGAATTCAGAGATGAAATCCCTTCAGAGTTTGTTTTCAAAGCTCAGTCTTGTCCCTACAGCAAAGCAGTCTCCTCTTACAGTCTACGTGTTTTCATAATACACCTCTTAATTTTTGGAGTCAAAAGGATTCCTCCAAATCTGTACTCTGCCTTTAACTGTTTTACTGCATTCTTTGTTATTTGCAGTTAGGAAACACTCTCAAGCAATTACAGAGTAAGTGATCACACAACAGCATGTACTGTTGCTGTGAGGAGTACAATGTAATAAAATTAAAATTGAAAAATATATGCATNATTACTAAGGAATACCTAAAAAGTATCTTGAAGTCTACAGTGCAATAATTTAAATGAAAGAATCACTGGTATCTTCTGTAGAGTTACATATTCTCATTTAGAAAAACTATCAAATATATTCTGAGCACTCCAACACATACAAAAATATCTATTGAACAAAGAATGTAAGACAATCACCTACCACTGGTAATAGGTTCATGTCCTCTAGATAAGTTTTAAACCGAAGATGATCATTCCCAAAAGCAGTGACCCAAAATAATCTCTTTTCACTCTGCTACCCTCACCCCAAATCTCAGTTTTCAGCAAGCCTTGTAAAACCTAAAAGCAGACCTGCATATCTGTCCTTTAAGTGGAAGTCTGAACCTGACTGAAAGCTAAGGCGTAGCTGGGTATGAAAAGCCACTCAGTCATAATCTCACTGAACTTGGGTATTAGAAGGGGAAGATACTTCCTTTGAGAAAAGAAATAGGGGGAAAAGAGGTGGTGGTGCAGAAAAGTGTTCATCTGCATCTAGGAAAGAAGAAAACTTTGCTTATTTTTTGCAAATTGAGACAGCATTTATTTTTGTCAGCTGTATTTTCACCATCACTTCCTGAGGTCTCTGTTGCCTATATCAAAAAATCAAAACTTCAGACTTACTAGCAAGTAACTCATCTGACTGCAGAGTAAGACACAGACAATAAATTCAATCACTACCTGAAGTTCTCACACTGAGAGTATGGAAAAAATACCAGCTTGGGTACTAAAAGTGAAGAAGTAGACTGCTAAAAAAAGGGAAATAAAAAAAAAGAGCAGCGATTGCCTATAAAAGACAGTGTG
>VWZD01002814.1:233014-249805 GCA_013396695.1 Sakesphorus luctuosus | reverse complement strand
CTCAGGAGTCCTGGGTTGTCCTCCGGGTTCTGTCAGGATTTTTTCACACAATTATTAGAATCCCAAGCTATTAGTAGAGGTTTAAAAAGACCTTTCACTGTTGGAAATCACTGCTGGAATTTAGGAATCACACAGTTGCATCTTCACTTTTTAAACTGAGGATTTCAGACAACTTAACTAATTAGTCTCCCCTCTGAAAAATGGCAGCAGTATCTCTAAATACTTTACAAGCAAGAAACAGGTCCAATATTACTACACCTAAAACATAGGGAAGTTTTGAGCCACAAAATGGTGAAAAAGTAGAAAAACTATGGCAAGAACTTATGTTCCTCAATTTAGATACCAGCTTTCCAGAAACAACATATAACAGAAATAAACATGCATAAATGCCGGGCTCTCTATCAGCGATTTCCTTGACTACCTTCTAGCTTATTCAAGGAAGAAATTAAAATTATTTTTCTCTTCATCCCTTTCTCCTTCCCAAAACCTAGAGAATCTCCTTTTCATTTTGAAATTCTGAACATAACCNGAAAATAAATAGATCAACACCTATAATATTTCTACTATTTTATGGAATTAACTTCAAACAGAAGGTATTGTTCTACATGAGCTATTATTTAATACAGCTTTACCTTCAGGAGTCCTCTGTGAAAAAAGGTTAAGCCTTTATAAAGCATAGCTATAGGCTGGTTTTTGTTCAGTTCCAATGAGTGCTGAAAATCTTCATGGGCTGTCGCATAATCCTGTGATAAAGGAGGTTTTAGATGACAGAGGAAATAAAGAAGAATACATGCTTTTATTTTTATAAAAGCAAACTACTGAACTGTGTTTAAGATATGAATTCAGCCTCAGTGCTAAGCTGCAATGATTATCAACTCCTAACCAGAACATGAAAAGAACAAGGAATTCACAACACACTTCCAAATTTTATAGCAAGCACTATATAAAACACAGTAAAGTAAGTGGAAAAATAGCTGGAAACACAGTGAAATCAGAAGAATCAAGAGGTAAATCAGGTATTTAGTATTCACTCAATCTTTGAAGATAAAGTTACCTGGTTTACATTAAAGCATTAAAAACAACTCACAGATTGCACAACAGAACAGGATGATAGCATTTTTTGTGGAGGTTTTTTTGTTTATTTTCTTTATGAGAAGTGGGGGGTTTTAAGCATACAGAGCACCTACAGTCTTGCCCTTAAGTTTTTTCCTCTTTTAGACTGGTGTTTATCAATCCTAACTAAATGCAGCTGTAGTGGTTACAAATCAAGTCAAAATCTTTCTATATATCCCACTCCTCAAACACACAAAAAAATCTGAAAGGTGCATGCAAATGTTCATTTGCCCTCTGATTCTCTGCATTAAACAGACATGCAGGTTAAATACTCAAGGAATATCTCTGAACTGTCAAAAATTCCACTACAGAAGAATCAGAGCTTTTGTTGCCAGATTGTTTTGAGTCTTTTTAATTACACAGGAAAGAATGTAACAAAAGTAACAACTGACACAAACAACAACAAAAGTAACAACAACACCCCCATAACCAAACCCAAACACAATCCCTGAAATCCACTAACCTCAGATATGAAGTAAAGGGTTCCTCTGTGCCTGTAGAGACGTGCTGATGGTTGGAGCTGAATAGCTTTGGTGAGATCAGATAACGCTTCACTGATTCGCCCCAGTGGGGACAATATCTAAGAGTATAAAACCAAACCACAGTTTAGAGCAAACAGAGTGAATAGATTTGTTTTATAAACATGAAAATTATTCTTTTCCATGTTCAGCTGTAACAGAGTAACTGTATTTGCTAAAATACGCTGGAAAGTTCCACTATTAATTCAAGTACTTATTCCTTTTAAACTCTCACAGAGAAAATCTAAAAGTATTTTTCTCAAAAATACCAGTGAAAATGAACATCACCAATAACATTTGCAGAAACCTAGTATTCCACATTAAAAACAAATCAGTTAAAGCAAAATACTCCAAGTTATTTCAACATACTCAAATGAAAATGTAATCAAAGTAACCTCATAAAACTTATTTTGAAAACAGTATTTCCCAAATGGAAAATGGTCTATTTTTCAAACATTTGAATGCCTTTCAGATTTTTAATCAAGATTAACAAAGGTATTAAGACATCACTAAAACACTGAAATGTGAATATTATGGCAGCTATTATTACACAGTATGTTGACTTTAATATTTATGCTTTCAATTGCTCTACAAAGCTGCTTCCTGAAACCTATTTTCTGTAATTTATTTGGCAAAATAAAACTTGATTTTCAAAGAAAAAAGTTCATTTGAATGATATTTAACTTACATGAACAAATATAAATCCAAACCATTTCATTAAAAACTCATACTTTATAAGTTTGGCATTTTAACAACTAGAACTAACAATACATTTACTAAGGTAATTGCAGGTACAAACAGTAAGGTTCAAGTTACATTTGAATTCATTTCATACAAAAAAAAAATCCCAAACATGTATGACCTTGCTATATAGTATGTTACAAACTGTATACTTACATGTAATATATGCCATTCTGTTTGCTATAGTAACTCCATATGTTCTACGTTTTTAAAAAACATTCCCCAATTTACAGTGAGAGTAAATATGTATGTTTANAAACATCTTTCAAAGCACTCTGTAAACATGTCAGTTATCACTGATTTACCAGGGTCCAGCTGGTCCAGCAAGACCAGCAGCATTTACACATCATACCATGAAGTATTACAGTCAGCAATGGCACATTTCATTTTGGTTGCACTCTTTCCCCTTAAAGAGNAGAGAAATGTTCAGAATGCAGAACTTAAGTCATGAAATCAGTGAAGAAATACTTGAAAACACCGTGTAATTGCAAATTTTCCAAAAGTCTGAGGAGACAAAACATGCTCACTTCTGCTCGCTGTTCAAATACTTCAGGATGATCCGGCTCCAGACTAATCACCCTACTGAGCTCAAACAGAGCAAGTTCAGCATTTTTCATATCCTGAAAAGGAGAAAAATGAACAAGGTGAACAGTTGTTCATACTTAGACTAATATGTTCTCAAGATAAAGGACAACTAGATTGGCTAAGTTTCTGAAAGTGTACCAGTTTACACTAACATCAAGATGCAGTATTCTACAAATAGCTGAAAATAACACCTGTTATAAACAAGAAAAATAAACTTTGCTTGTACTCACTTTCTTTGTTTTGTACTTCTAATGATTTATTAATGTAACTGTGAAGAAACATTAGGTTTATGACTCTATAAGTACCTTTGCTGTCAGCAAAGGTGGCTCAAGTTCTCCCATGAACTCACATCCACCAGTGTTTTCATCAGCACTGTCTGCAGTTTAATCCAAGGAGTACTGGTGGTTGATGCCATCAGCATCTTGCCTACCTAAATTTTATACAGTCCTCAATAAATTGGAGGATGGAAGCAGTTACTTAATTAGAAAAAAAAATTCAAAGTGATTATATACCAAATTCTAAATTTATTTTTGCTCAGGAAATTGTTTGAGCAGCAAATCTAAGTATTGCTATTAAGTAATTTAACTTTGAAATTTTTTTAAACTAATTCAAGGTGGTATACTTATCAAGAGTCATAGGCAATTAAAAAGCCATATGAAGNAATAGATTTGTTTTATAAACATGAAAATTATTCTTTTCCATGTTCAGCTGTAACAGAGTAACTGTATTTGCTAAAATACGCTGGAAAGTTCCACTATTAATTCAAGTACTTATTCCTTTTAAACTCTCACAGAGAAAATCTAAAAGTATTTTTCTCAAAAATACCAGTGAAAATGAACATCACCAATAACATTTGCAGAAACCTAGTATTCCACATTAAAAACAAATCAGTTAAAGCAAAATACTCCAAGTTATTTCAACATACTCAAATGAAAATGTAATCAAAGTAACCTCATAAAACTTATTTTGAAAACAGTATTTCCCAAATGGAAAATGGTCTATTTTTCAAACATTTGAATGCCTTTCAGATTTTTAATCAAGATTAACAAAGGTATTAAGACATCACTAAAACACTGAAATGTGAATATTATGGCAGCTATTATTACACAGTATGTTGACTTTAATATTTATGCTTTCAATTGCTCTACAAAGCTGCTTCCTGAAACCTATTTTCTGTAATTTATTTGGCAAAATAAAACTTGATTTTCAAAGAAAAAAGTTCATTTGAATGATATTTAACTTACATGAACAAATATAAATCCAAACCATTTCATTAAAAACTCATACTTTATAAGTTTGGCATTTTAACAACTAGAACTAACAATACATTTACTAAGGTAATTGCAGGTACAAACAGTAAGGTTCAAGTTACATTTGAATTCATTTCATACAAAAAAAAAATCCCAAACATGTATGACCTTGCTATATAGTATGTTACAAACTGTATACTTACATGTAATATATGCCATTCTGTTTGCTATAGTAACTCCATATGTTCTACGTTTTTAAAAAACATTCCCCAATTTACAGTGAGAGTAAATATGTATGTTTAAAAAAAAAAGAGAAATGTTCAGAATGCAGAACTTAAGTCATGAAATCAGTGAAGAAATACTTGAAAACACCGTGTAATTGCAAATTTTCCAAAAGTCTGAGGAGACAAAACATGCTCACTTCTGCTCGCTGTTCAAATACTTCAGGATGATCCGGCTCCAGACTAATCACCCTACTGAGCTCAAACAGAGCAAGTTCAGCATTTTTCATATCCTGAAAAGGAGAAAAATGAACAAGGTGAACAGTTGTTCATACTTAGACTAATATGTTCTCAAGATAAAGGACAACTAGATTGGCTAAGTTTCTGAAAGTGTACCAGTTTACACTAACATCAAGATGCAGTATTCTACAAATAGCTGAAAATAACACCTGTTATAAACAAGAAAAATAAACTTTGCTTGTACTCACTTTCTTTGTTTTGTACTTCTAATGATTTATTAATGTAACTGTGAAGAAACATTAGGTTTATGACTCTATAAGTACCTTTGCTGTCAGCAAAGGTGGCTCAAGTTCTCCCATGAACTCACATCCACCAGTGTTTTCATCAGCACTGTCTGCAGTTTAATCCAAGGAGTACTGGTGGTTGATGCCATCAGCATCTTGCCTACCTAAATTTTATACAGTCCTCAATAAATTGGAGGATGGAAGCAGTTACTTAATTAGAAAAAAAAATTCAAAGTGATTATATACCAAATTCTAAATTTATTTTTGCTCAGGAAATTGTTTGAGCAGCAAATCTAAGTATTGCTATTAAGTAATTTAACTTTGAAATTTTTTTAAACTAATTCAAGGTGGTATACTTATCAAGAGTCATAGGCAATTAAAAAGCCATATGAAGCCTACTAGACTGGAAGAGTTGGCAATGTTTCCAAGTTGCAATAAAAGACTTACATTTCAAAATACAGACTAGATGTGGAGATTAATTCAGTGCGACTTCATAAACCTCTGCTTTTCTGAGGCAAGACGCTGTCTGTTATCTTCACAGAAAACTCTTTCCAGAAGCTGTGGCTCATAGCCTTACTGTCTACCACTCACAATTGTGCTCATATTCTCTGTGGTACATTTGTGACCTGCTGCTTTACTTCCAGTCTCAAAGAGTAAACCATGATTTGAACAGTAAGATTTATGAGATCCCTCTATGTTACACAGTGCACCTACCAAGGGATGGACTCATTGTTGAAGTGGGACAGCATGAAGAACTTTGGGGTGTACTTATCAAGTTCTAATCAGTCTATCTACTCCTGCTGCAGGCTTTCTTATAGTTTAGATTCAAATAATTCAGTCAGATATTAATTTAAATTATTATTTACTCACATGTAGTCCTTTTTTTCCATATGCTATCCCTCGTCCATAAATTGCACTAACCAGCTCTGGTTCTTCCTGTTAAGATTTAAAACAAATAAAATATTCAGTTGTGGTGCAGGTTGTTTTGGGGTTGTTTTGTTTTGTTTTCTTAAAGCTATCTTTCTTCAATATATATTTAATTCTAGCTGATCTAAAGTAGTAAGCAATGAACGATCACATGTTTTCATATGCTCGCAATTTCCAATTCAATTTAATGGAATTGTTCCTGAGCTTATTTTGTATGTAATTTGAGATTTAAAATTTGGAAGGAGGATATTGTGACATCCTCATGAAATTTATATTCAGGCAGCAACTAAAACCAGAGGTATTTTACCAAAATAGTACTATGAAATTCAAACCAACCTTCCTTAGATTACATTTAAGTTTGTGACTTTCCTATCTGGGCACTTACATAGTGAATCTACTTCCTGTTCAGTGTTATTTATGCCACCCACAGTTCCCCATATAAATTTCAGGAACTACACAGCAAAACTGTTTTCTCAACACAATGCCTATTCAGTCAGCTTCCCTGAAAACCAATCAGGAATCACACCATCTTCCCACCTGCAACCGACACAGTTTGTAGCACAGGCCTGGTCTTAATTAACTGAGACAAATGCCAAGAAACAAACTCTTTCCTCAGAAACAAACTCTCTCTTTGACAAAACAATAGACTATGTGGCACACCAATGCCAGCAGCTCGCCACACTTGAGCTGATTCCAAGGCTACACCTGCCAACACCAGTATCAGGCAACTTCCAACTTTTAACACTGTGCCTAAGCAAACCTATTTTCTTATTATTAAATGTTTTAATATTCACTTTGTATGCAGTTAAAATTCGCTTATGGAAGACAGAGTGAACAATCACGACCACTTTACAGTCTTTCAGGCACACTAAAAGCATGATACCAATTTCAACGGAGACGTGTGCATTGCAGAGGTTCTCTATCATATATACAGTTCTCACTATATCTTTCTACAGTTGCTGTATCTTGCTTATCTTCACTTATATTAAGTTTTTTTTCTGAATAAAGACAGGAAACAATACATAAATCCAGTGGTGTTGGAAGGAGGATTTCTCATTAGGGTAAAAAAAAACCCCAAATCCTTAAATTAAAACCAAATCAAAGATGTAGATCATTAAACACCTGTGTCAAACAATGAAACAAACAAAACAAAAACAAACAAACAAAAAAACACAAGAAAAATACTTCTGGTCCTCAGATTAATTCCCAGGAATAATTCCATTAAATTGCCATCCTTCCACTCAATTTAAGAACAAGCAATATGACACTTTAGGAAAAACACATGCTATTATTTGCAGTATTCCTTTCAACCACTTTACATGAAAAAACAGATCCATGCTTCTGTCAGTCCCAGGTTTTTAGCGACAAAAACACACTATATCAGCTTTAGTTGAAACGTATAAACTGTTTTGGCCGGTTTTGTTTTGAAAGTGACTACCTCCGACTTAACTGCATAGGATTTTGAATTCTTTACCTTGAAAAAAACGTTTTTCAAAGATTTTATCAGGAAAAAAGCGCCACAATGTTGAAGTATTAGTTATGTTTCATTTCTATATTAAACTAATCAAATGCTTACCATTGAAGAAGGATAAATCCAGCACACAAAATCATTTATCATTGTAAAAGCAATGCCTTGCTTGCCACACCCACTGTCAGGGTTTTTTTTTAATGTTACCGGCAACATACTCTCATCCAAAAAAATCCACATTAAAATATCTCAGCCTACAGATTAAGAGGACAATTTAAGGAAATTGATCATTGCTGAAAACACGTGATTTTTTGTCAAAGTGCCATAAAAACTTTTTTCCTACAGATGAGAAAAATACTCAACCAAATAACCAAGATACTGATCACCCAGTTCTAAGAGTATACCTATGTTTGGATGGAAAAAGAAAAATAAACAAATAGTAGAATAATTACCATCATTTTACAATCCTTAAGTGAATATTTGTTTTAGTAAAAGCCCTATGTTGCAATGGATAATTTCATGAAGCTTTATTTGAGGTCCAAACAGAAAACCTACCTGCAGCATTGTTGAAAAATGTCGTATGGCTTCATCATACAAGCCGTTGCCAATCAACACGTAAGCAATTGCTAACAAAATATTACAAAAGTAAATAAAACAGCAAAAAAATCTTTAATACATTTTACATTTCAGTTGTATTTAATATAAGTTCCTACATTACACTGAAGCGTAGTCAGAGGATTCCTGAACTCCACCAAAATGATCTGACTTCCCTCAACCATTACATAGTATTCATTAATTACTCAATTCATACCGTGCTCTTCAGAATTGGCTTGCGTGTTTGTGTTTTGTTTATGTTTTTTTCTTCATTTTTACAAGTTTTTCAGGAAAGGGTCTATGTTTGCAACTAAAGTACTTAGGATCAGGAAAGGTACCATGTTTCCAATTCAGTTGTCCTGGGTGCTTTCTCAGCTAGAAGTGAGCCTGGCCATCACTGACTTAACTTTTTTGTAATTCCATTAGAGAACTTCCACTTGTTTGTACACACGTCACTAAACTTTATTAGCTCACAGTAAGTTTTTCCTTCATTTGAATTAGCTAAACTGATTCCATTATTTATAAAAATGAGACTGAAAAACTACAGTCTTTACCTATGTTGTAATTATGAAAACTTTAAAGTTCTTGTACACCCCCCCATTTGGAGTAGAAGCCAATTGTTTGAAAAAGAAACAGACCATTGGTCTAGAAACATATTCCTGTAATTTCCACAAGATAGAAAAACACAGTCAAGTCACAAAACTGGAAAGGGGCGGTTGAGCTTGCATGACTGAAGTTCAGTTCTGACAGGTGAATATCTCAAGATTGTTTCATTTTGCATGTTTTAATCTCTCGCAGTTCTTAACTATGGACTAAGCTCTGCCTACAGTGTCTACAAAATTCAAGTATCTTAAAGACCAGAGCTATGAAAGTTAGAAAGAACTATTCCCCAGGCAGTTTGTTTGAGCAGCTGGCAGAGCAACTAAGAGTAGGAATTCATCTTTCCCATTACATAATGAGACTAAGCAGCCATCCAAACAGAATGGAAGAGATATCCATTTGCTTTATTATTTATTCAAACATAAGAAGAGACAAGTTAGTTAGAATAAAGGTATTTTTAATAGGACACAGGCACTTATCTATCAGGCAGGCAGAGCCACATTGCTTTGACAGTGTTGTTAACCACTGTTCATTAAAGAAGGGGAAAAGTTAAATGAAAGAGAAATCAGAAATGTCTCATTCTCAGAGCATTTCTATTGCAGAAGGAAATATTTGTGTGCAATGTAAGTTCTTTCCTCAACACATAAAAAGCTTCACTTGGTACAAATACAGAGCATTGCCAAAAAAAGGGAAAAAATCGACACAGCAAAGAAGAGGTTGAAAAGCTCTCGAATTTTCATAATTTCATTCTCCTCCAAGACTATAGTTATTAGTATCATCTTTAGGGTTCGAATCCCAGAACACAGAAAAGCTGGCATGCAAAATAAAATCAATTCAAAAAAGTGTAGGAAGCAAGATAATGAAGACTCATATTGTGACTCAATTGTCCTACTCTCAACTACTTTATTTTGTTTATCCAAGACATTCAGCAAAATGCAGGAGGTCATACACTATGTCTGTAAAACTATAGCAAGAGGTTGACAGCTGATACGGTATAGGCTTCTTTTTAAATTCTATTTTTTTCATTTTTTTCATCTTTAATTAAATATTACAAAAATACAAGGAAGTACATCATCATGAAAAAAATCAAAGGGTTAACAATGGTCCATTAGCCAAAGTATTTGGGTACCAACATTGCTTCAGAACGCCCCACACATTTCCACTACTTCTCCTCAGAGCAGTAAAAGTAACACGCACAAGCAAGAGGGACTCGGGCTTCTCACATCTCAACATACTTGGAATAAAGTGGGTAGGTAGGTGCCAGCCTACATGCCAAACATGAGGGCAGAGACCTTCTGGCATAGTTTTCCAAGTCTACAGAACAGATGCTAAAAGCATCAGATATTTTCAGCTGAATGTAAGTTTGGTATTCCTTGCAGAATTCTATGAACATGGTTAGGTACAAGAGGAATATGAAAAAAGACTATGCCCTCAAACTTCTCTGCATAAATCTGTGAAGGCAGAAATTATGTCATGAAAAAAAATCTTAATTGTTTTAAGTTCATTAGACAGGAATAAAATGTCCCTTTGCTCTTACATAAAAGATTGTCTGCTGCCTTCCTTGACATACATCTTGAATGATATGTTTGCTGCCTCATAATCCCTCTGTTTCCTACAGAGGATACCAGTTTGGAGAAGTAGTGCAAGTAACTCCTTCCTCCAGTACTTTGAGAAAAGTATTTCCTGTTGCTCTATTTGAAATGGCCCGATTTTTTTTATGCTGTGTTTTAAAAACAAGTCAGGTAGCAGCCTAGGACATAATTTGAAAAGCCTGAAGTGTTGATGGGCAGTATGTGTGGTGAGGGCAAGACAGATCCAAGATTCATGTTTGATAAAAATCACATTGCATTGGTAAAATTTTCTGAATGTTTGAAGAGCTTCAGTCATCAATAATCATAGTAAAAGGGAAGAAGGAAGTAGCTAAGTCTGTTTAAAAGGATTTAATAGAAATGCTTTTTGAACATCTGCTTAAGCAGACACAGTGAAAAAACCCTACTGCTCAAAGCAGGAAAGAATTTTAGCACGATAAATATTTTCTTTGTACAACCAGGGAAAACTCACTGTATTAGGATCACTTTAAAGTTAATGCATCACTAATCAATAATCAATTTATTTTCAAAATGTTATGCTAATTATCAGCATTCACCTGCACAAACCTCATATAAGGCATCTTACCCAATTCTTCATTTGTGTTGTCATTATCAGTAGCAAATGGAAATCGCTTTTGCTCTGCAAGCAACTTCGCTTGACTCTGTAAAACATTATATTTTTCAAGTGTTCAGAAAACAATAAAGAATTTAATAGAAAATCCACATCTTAAATCCTTAAGAGAATGCCTTAAATCACAAAGTTAAGACTAAAATGATTGCAGCAAGGCAACAACACAAATTCATTCCTTGTCTTCTACAGGGAGAAAAACTACTCTTCAGTCAGATGCTGGTGTTTTCCTCTAACATAAGGCTAACCAAGATTTCCATATGTCTGACTCTACTGGAGTGAAGAAGTAACAGACCTGTGTTCTGATGTAGACCAAAGATTATATTTGTTCAAGATCAAAAGGCTAACAGTAGTGTTGCAAAAAAACCCCAAATTCCAAAATAATCCTCTTGAAGTCTCTCTACCAAGAAATACTGTCCTTTTGTTGGACTATTCTCCACATGCCATGTCTGCATTACATTTAGCAAAATATGGTCTGAAGCCTCTAACTCTCATCTTTGCATGATGCTGTTTCTGCAGTGATTGCAAGTCATTAATTCTACTGTTGTAGATGTTTTGTGCTAAACCTCAGGAAGTTAATCTGGGCAAAAACTAATGCACCTTCCTCTGTTTCAGGCATAGCCTCTGCACCTCTAAAAACAAAAAATTAATTGGTTGACAAACTAAGGTGATGGTTAGCTCTCAGTGAAAACATCAGCTTCAATTAGTTGACAGCCCCACAGACTCATGACAAAGCACTACAAAGTAATACTTTTATGAGCAATTTGAGTACATTCATACTTACACCTTCAGGGGACCTGGCTGGAAAGCAGCCAGGCAGTAAGGGACCTGGGGGTACTAATTGACAGGAAGCTCAACATGAGCCAACAGTGTGCCCAGGTGGCCAAGAAGGCCAATGGGATCCTGGTCTGGATCAAAAATAGTGTGGCCAGCAGGACCAGGGAAGTGATCCTTCCCCTGTACTCTGCGCTGGGGAGGCCACACCTTGAGTATTGTGTTCAGTTCTGGGCCCCTCAGTTCAGGAAAGATATTGAGGTGCTGGAGCGGGTCCAGAGAAGAGCAACAAGGCTGGTGAAGGGACTGGAGCACAAGTCCTATGGGGAGAGGCTGAGAGAGCTGGGGTTGTTTAGTCTGGAGAAGAGGAGGCTCAGAGGTGACCTCAGCACTGTCTAGAACTACCTGAAGGGAAGTTCTAGCCAGGTGGGGGTTGGTCTCTTCTCCCAGGCACTCAGCAATAGGACAAGGGGGCACGGGCTCAAGCTCTGCCAGGGGAAATTGAAGTTGGAGATCAGAAAAATATTCTTTCCAGAGAGAGTAATCAGGCATTGGAATGGGCTGCCCAGGGAGGGGGTGGATTCACCATCCCTGGAGGTTTTTAAACTGAGATTGGATGTGGCACTGAGTGCCATGATCTGGTAAATGGACTGGAGTTGGCCCAAGGGTTGGACTTGATGATCTTGGAGTTTTTTTCCAACCCAGTCAATGCTATGATTCTATGATTTTGAGTCCATGCCTACTGATTAATAGATTCCATTTGTAGTTACTTCCCTGAACTTCATTCTAACTGATTATGCAGCTAAAGGGATCTGCAACTCCAAAAATCTATTAAAACTGTTCTGTACATTATACTCTTGATAGCATACCAGAATTTTTTCTGTGTTCAGAGAAAGCACAGATTCACATGACGATGACCCTCCTATGTCACAGTCCGACTCATGGAAGTGCAAAAATGATGAATCTGGGGGAAAAGAGAGAAAATAGCTTTAGGAAGATGTAGAATTACATGTACATTCTACTATCACATCTCACATTTCCTCACGGTCAGGTGAACAGCTTTCCCACTGGGCACTCCACAGGGTAGAACTTTCATGAAGTGCTTTCTGCCCACGGCACTGCAGCCACACAGCCAGGGCAGCAACAGCTGACATGAGTGCTTTTATATCATTAGTTTTATCTCTACTTATGCTTATGTTCTTGGCTAAAAAGAAATGAAATTTTTAAAAGGTGCTAAAAAAGAGTGTGGAGATAAACCAAGAAGGAAACAAAAGTTTGGGGTAAACATGTACCTTTTCAGCATTATGATTCTATTCTCTGGCCCAAGAAATAACAAGTAAAATTATGATTCCAATCCCAGAGAGGAAAATAAATGGAACTGACCATACAGAGGCAGGGAAAGAGCTGCTGTTGGAAATCCAGGAAACAAGAGGTATAAAGAATGTAAAAAGCAGTCAGAATAGTAAACCATAACTGGACTTATACAAAGGTCCCCACAGTTATGCTACCAGGGTCATTACAAAAAGTGTAAGATTGATTCAGACTTATCAAAAGTCAAACACAGTTTGTTGTCACAGCAGAGGAAAAAGACACCAAATAAACAAATAACAATAATAATCAACAACCCCCAAGACTGATATACTACAGAAGTCACTACTTCTTCTACATGGTGCTTAAATTGCAGAGTTGTTACCTTCTAAATTTTCAGGTCTTAAAGCTACTATTGTCTTGAAATATTTCGAGAGTAAGCAAGAAAAAGCAAATATATGGTATTACCTCTTTGAACCCATGTCACAAATACCAAATTTTATCATCTCCCCTAATGTTTCTAAATGTAAGCTTGAACCTAAGTTTGAAAGGCTGGGGGGCAGCGTGTGCTTTTATACTTTGACTTCGTAAGAACTGCAGTTAAGTTAATTCCCTATTTGTCACAATCATAGAGCTAAGACAGAAAAAGAAACAGTCTTCTAATAAAGAGAAGTCAAGACAACATCTAAAATCATTTCCTGTATATAGGAACTTGGAGCTATGTTGAGCCATAAATGATAACCAGTGGGAGAAGTTTTACAACAGCAGTAAGAGTGCTAAAAAGCAGAAGGTCAAAGTGTAAAGTCAGAAAGTCCTGTGAGAACAGTGGCTCACCACCCATAGTTTCCAAAGAGAGAGTTGGCAGCATGAGGTTTCAACACTGCCCTTTGTTCTTCTCATTGGCCAAACCCTCCTGTGCCATGGCAGAGTAATTAACATGTTACTTGTTCCGTGCTGGTGCTCATAAATCAGTGACAGTTACGACTTTTGGCTGCAGACTCACTGAGCAATTTTCTCTTCAGAAACCAAAACAAAGAGCTGCAGGTATGCCCCACCTCCAGAATAATCTTCTGCACAAAAGTGAGAATTCAGTGAAGGAATTTTTTAATTAGGTGGCAGGAAATATGGACTGTTAAAAGCACGGAAGAGGAGGCTCAGAGGTGACCTCATCACTGTCTAGAACTACCTGAA
This sequence comes from Sakesphorus luctuosus, assembly GCA_013396695.1. NCBI lineage: Eukaryota > Metazoa > Chordata > Aves > Passeriformes > Thamnophilidae > Sakesphorus > Sakesphorus luctuosus. The sequence continues at coordinate 235,774 of VWZD01002814.1, read as the reverse complement.
GGGAAGTTCTAGCCAGGTGGAGGTTGGTCTCTTCTCCCAGGCACTCAGCAATAGGACAAGGGGGCACGAGCTCAAGCTCTGTCAGGGGAAATTGAAGTTGGAGATCAGAAAAAAATTCTTTCCAGAGAGAGTAATCAGGCATTGGAATGGGCTGCCCAGAGAGGTGGTGGATTCCCCATCCCTGGAGGTTTTTAAACGCAGATTGGCCGTGGCACTGAGTGCCATGATCTGGTAAAGGGACTGGAGTTGGACCAAAGGTTGGACTTGATGATCTTGGAGGTCTTTTCCAACCCGATCGATTCTATGATTCTATAGTGGGGAAAGGACCCCTAAAACTTTGCAGGTTTGGGGGTAACAAATTGCTTTACTCATAGCAGTGTAAGAATGGATCTGCCTTTGTCTGGAAGTCAGATACAATCAAAACTGTACTATATTAACAACTTCATGAAAAACTAGAAACATCAACCACAGAAATTACCCTGAACCTTGTAGTAGGCTACAAGAAAAACTACTTGAGACAAAAAGAATCTCAGCTTCTGTGAAAGTTGTACTAAAAGAAAGACCAAGAGCTTAAGAGAATTTTTCAAACAGCAATTTATGTAGTCATGAGATTTAAATAGCAAGAAGTGAATTGGTATACAGCTATTTCAAGGTAAGTATATTGTTCTGTAATTAAGGACTATGTTATTATCAGTGCATGCAAAGTACCTGAGGCACCTGTTGATTTCATAAAAATTCCTTGTGTCAATCCCAGTTACACTGGTCTCTTTAAAAAACATCTGCCATCAAACCAAAATCTAATCTTCCACATACACCTCTGAAGGAGTACCCTGAGTCAATCATTCATGTCAGGTCCACTAACAGATGTAATCAAGTGCTTTGCTATTTATTAACTTCTTTGGCATACAGATTTCAATCTCAACACTGGGTGAAAGTTTTCTTGGTTTTATGCTTAAACTTGAATAATTTCTAGCAATGTTTACCTGAGATAACTTTCACGATCTGATTTAGTGTTTACATACTGTGGCTGTCCAGCCACTGCCACTGCAGCCACCCACACCCTGCAAGAAACGGGTAATGAAAACTAACCAAAAACTTTTACAATGTGAAAGCAAAAGCACACCACACAGAGCGGGAGAAAAAAGGAAAACACTAAGATGTAGCAAACTCATAACGAAGTATTTCTACAAATTCTGTAATTCAAGCAGATTACACTAGTCATATATTAATTCTTAAGGACCACAGGAATTGCTGATGTGAGCACAGGCTTTATGAAATACAGGGGGGGAAAAATCACAAAATCCTGGTGACAGCAAAGAAGTCATGACCAGTTATTCTCCTATGTATACTTTAATGTCTATATTCCAATGACTTGATAAACCTTTCCTTCATCTGTTCTATATGTACACTGTGATTCAGACTGGCATTTTTGTCCAGCCCATTCACACCATGCTCAAAATCAACAATCATAATAGATTAAGCCACATGCTCCTGAAGCAAAAGATATTCAAGCACATAAAAATAGTTCTAACCACGCCTGTATTAGAAGCTATCAATTAACTTGAAAAAGACCAGAAGACCTGCTACCCAAACTTGGCACTCATAAGGAGAAGCATCCAGTTCACCAGAAAAATATGCAGCTGAAAGTAAACCAAGCCACATCCAACTCACAGAATCACAGAATTGTTAGCGTTGGAAGGGACATCTGGAGATTATCTCATCCAAAGTCTCTGCCAAGGCAGGGTCACCTAGAGCAGGTGATACAGCAATACATCCAGGTGGGTTCTGAATGTCACCAGAGAGGGAGACTTCACGACCTCCCTGGGCAGTCTGTTCCTGTGCTCTGCCACCCTCAGTGTAAAGTTCTTCCTCATGTTCAGGTGGGACTTCTTATGTTTTAGTTTACTGCCATTGCTCCTCCCCCTGTTGCTGGGCACCATTGAAAAGAGTTTGGCAGCACTCGCTTGGTATTCACCTTTCTGAGATATTTATATGCATTAATGAGATCCTCTCTCAGTCTTCTGTTCTCCAGACTAAACAGGTATAGCTTTCTCAGTGTCTCCTCAAAAAAGAGATGCTCCAGCCCCCTAATGATCTTTGTGGCCTCCGCTGGACCCTCCCCGGCAGCTCCTTGCCTTTGTTGTACTGAGAAACTCAATGACCACAAGGTGCTGGCCTGTCCCATACTATTGAGCGCCAGGATTAAAAGCAGGCAGAGTGCAGCCGCCAAGCTCGGGAGGCGAGTGGGGCAGCGCGACCCCTCCCGTGTGGCAGCCCAGCCCGGCAGGTTCCCCGTGCCCGGTGCGGCCGCTGCTCCGCTGTCCGGGGGTGCCCGGCATGAGTCAGCTGAGCGGCAGCAGCGCGCACAGCCGCGGGGCCGCCGGGACCCCGCACGGCCCCGGGCCGCCCACCATCAGCACCACCATCCCCCGGTGGCCGCGGGTCCAATGGCCCCGTCACGGCCGCCCTGGGGCTGCGGGCGGTCACCGCGGCGACGCCTCCGACTCACCGCACTCGGCCGAGTACTGCTCCGCCCAGTCCCCCGCGGGGCCGTGGCGCTGCCTGTGCCGCTCCTGCTGGAGCAGGGACAGCGCCGGGTAGCGCTCGGTGAGGGCGAGCGCGGCCGGGCCGAGCAGGGCGAGCAGGGCCAGCGGCACCCACGGACCGCGCTCCACGCCGCCGGCAGGTGCCATCTTCGCAGCGCGCACGCGCCTCGCCGCGCCGGGGACACGGGGCGCCCCCCCCCGCACTGCCCCTCCC
>VWZD01002814.1:220923-233009 GCA_013396695.1 Sakesphorus luctuosus | reverse complement strand
CCCCGCACTGCCCCTCCCCCGGGGCCGCCGCCGCGCTGCCTCCTGGGACATGAAGTTTTCCGCCGGCGCGGCCCGGCCTGCGACCGCGGCAAGAAAACCACAACTCCCGGAATGCAGCGCGGCGAGGACCGGCTCGGCGGCGCCCCCGAACGCGGAAGGGAGGCGGCAGTTTGGGAGCGCGGGCCGGTCGCACGCCATGGCGGCGCTCAACGCCTACCGGTGCATCGAGTGCAACGGGGAGGCCGCCGAGCTGTACCGGGACTACCGGCGCGGGGTGCTCCGTATCTCCATCTGCGTGAGTCGGGGCGGCGGCGGGCAGTGGGCGAGGGCGGTCGGAAGGCAATGGAAGGGAGGGGAGGGGTGCACGTGGGAGGCTTCGGCGGAGGAGCGTGGGAGCGGCCCGGGCTGCACGCGCGCTGCCGTCCCTCGGAGCGCCCCCTGCTGGCGGCGCGCCCCCTGCCCGCGCCCTGGGGCCGCTCCCTCAATACGGGTGTCTTGGGAGGGAAGGCGCAGGGAGCGGGGCCTGGTCAGCCTCGAGAAGACACGACTGAGAGAGACCCTCATCAGCGTGTATAAATACCTGACGGGAGGGTGCCCAGAGGACGGAGCCAGGCTCTTCTCGGTGGTGCCAAGCAGTAGGGCACGAGGCACCAGGCAGAAGCTGATGCACGAGAAGCTCCACCTGGACATGAGGAAGAACTTCTTTATGTTCAGGAAAGCAAGCACTAGAACAGATTGACCAGAGAGGCTGTGGAGTTTCCTTCACTGGAGACACTCAAGAACCGCCTGGACACAATCCTGTGCCATGTGCTGTCGGCTGACCCTACATGAGCAGGGAGATTGGACCAGAGCACCCACTGTGGTCCCTTCCAATTGTATCCATTCTTTGATTCTGTCAGTTTGGCATCTGCCCTGCTGCTCAATGTCATTTACTCCAGTTGCTCAAGGGCACCTGCGTGGCAGCCTGTCCCCATTGGCCTGTGTGCTGCAATACAGGGCGCTGTAGCGGATCTGCTGCTACATGTGCCAGGCCTGGATTGTGCTGAAGGGAGGAACTGAGCGTGGCTCCATGGCTGGACACAGCTCCATGCCCTTGGACACAGCTCTATGGCCTTGGACCTAAATATCAGGGTCTGAGCGATGATTATTCAAAGGGACCTGGTTGACAGCAAGCTGAATATGAGTCAGCAGTGCCCTGGCAGCCAGGAGGGCCAACTCTGTCCTGCGGGCATCAGGGAAAACATCACCAGCCAGTCAAGGGAGGGGATTGTCCCGCTCTGCTCTGCTCTGCACTGGGGCAGCCTCACTTTGGATATTGTGTGCAGTTTGGGGCACTGCAACATAAGGAAAATATTGAGCTATTGGAGAGCATCTAAAGGAGAGCAATAAAGATGGTGAAGAATCTGGAGATGAAATCTCATTGCAGTCTCCTGAGGGGAAGAGGAGGGGCAGGCACTGATCTCTCTGGTGACCAGTGACAGGACCCAAGGGAATGGCCTGAAGTTGTCTCAGGGGAAGTTTAGTTTGGGCATTAGAAAAAAGGCTATTCACCCAGAGGGTGGTTGGGCACTGGAACAGGCTCCCCAGGGAAGTGGTCGCAGCACCAAGACGCGTTTGGACAACACTCAGGCACATGGTGTGACTCTTGGGGATGGTCCTGTGCAGGGCTAGGAGTTGGACTTCGATGATCCTTGTGGGTCCCTTACAACTCAAGATATTCTATGATTCTATGAATGTATGTATGAGGACTTCTGTATTACTATCCAAAATGGCACCAGCATGCTCTAGGCTATTTACTGCTCTCCCTTCCCACTCTGCCTCTCATAGTTCTGTTATTTTTGTCAGAGTGTTTTCAGAGTGTTAAAATAGCTATTTTCTCTATTAGTGTCTCCTGTGGGTTTTTTTGAGATTTTGCAGTGACAGCAAAAAAAATTTACCTTTTTCATCAGTGTTTTCAAGTATTTTTGAAGTACTGTTTTCAACTTTTGATAAGGTTTATGTAGACTTGTCTCTAGTGTCTGTCTTTTTTTTCTACTTCTTTTGGTAGTGTGTAAAATTTGGATCACTTAGGAGACTGTATTTCAGTGTGGGGAAAAAAAATTGAATGGAGGGATCTGCAAATGCATCTTGACTAAGCCTTTGATTTTATCTGTGACTTTGTTTCACAACATCCTGTCTGCTCTCTCTAAAATTGAGGAAATCTGGTGCTTGAACCAGTTGTTGAATATTTTGTAAGGAATTAGTTGTGTATCATTCAAACTTCCTTTGTGGTTATTCCCCCGGTTTTGTAGCCCTTGGCATTTTGAGAATGCTGAACAGAAGAGGCATTAATTTACAAATGATGAAGCTATAAACGTAACATGACTAAAAAGCTTTGTATGAAATCTGTGATGAATTCCTTTACAGCTTTATAACGTGGAGTCATTCAAACACTTCTTATATCAAAAGTAGAGATTGTAGGTGACTGTTGAGAGATTGCTTACAAAAAAGTGAATTTCTGAGCAATCCAAACTGCTTCAAGCTCCGTGAGAATCCTGCTGATATGGTAGCCAAGCAAGGACACACACCTGCTGTTTGTCAGTTAAGCCTTGATTACTCCCTTCAAGTACAGCCTTGGGAGCATCCCAACTGCCTGGCTCCTCTCAGGACATGAATCTGAAAACATTAGGATGAGATAATGTAAACACTGGACTTGTGAGATATAGGCTTGTAACCAATTAGAAGTTCTAACGTGTTAGAGTAAGACCTTGTTAGCCAATAAGTTGTACCTGTAACCCTATATAACCTGTGTGCTGTGTAGAATAAAATGTCTTCACTTAAATCTTACAGATTTGTGTTGTGAAGTCCTTTGTCTCCGCGAAACTTTGTTTACTTTAGGTGACCAGAGTTTTGTGACCAGTTTACATGTGGAGAAATGTAAACTGGCCTAGCTCAGGGTGAAAGAGGTATGTGTTAGACTCAGCTTCTGTTATCTACAAGAACCTGTGAAAACAAGGTATGTACAAATTACTAATGATAATAAAAAGAGCTGATTCACATCTTTGTCTTTTCCCCACCCAGCAGTCAGTGTAAATGGCTTCTTACTGTACAGTGTAAACCAGCTGAAAATGTACACAAAAAAATCTCTGTAGATATTTCAAAAATGGGTGAGATCCGCAGTTTTCTTAGGTAAAAGACAAAGCAAGTAACAGAGATTGATTTCTGCTCGCTTTAGACATGCACACTACAAGGAAAAATTGATTTTTAATTGCTTTTTGTGTGTTAGTGTAATGTATCGTGCTTAGTAGTGGATATGATCTGCATCAGATTGTGGGTGGCCAAATCATGTTAAAATTCATCATTGGTACATGATAAAAATGTGAATGGTTTTCTTTGGAGCTCTGTCATGTGGAACTTCACACTAGTGTTTGAAATCAAGGACAAGTTGGATACAGAAGAACAAGTATAAACCTTATGTCCACACCATCTCATAGAATGATTTGGGTTGGAAGAGACCTTCAAGGTCATCTAGTTCTAACACCCTTGCTGTAGACAGGGACACCTCCCACTAGACCAGGTTGCTCAGGGCCCCATCCAGTCTGGTCTTGGACAATTCCAGGGATGGGGCATCCACAACTTCTCTGGGCAACCTGTGCCAGTGTCTCACCACCCTCACAGCAATTAATTTCTCTGTGATATCTGATTTCACTCTACCCTCTTTCAGTTTGAAGCCATTCTCTCTTGTCCTATCATTCCACACCCTTGTGAAAAGTCCCTCTCCACATTTCTTGTAGGCCCCCTTCAGGTACTGGAAAGCTGCTCTAAGGTCTTCTTGGAGCCTTCTCTTCTCCAGGCTGAATACCCCAACTTTCTCAGCCTGTCTTTATAGAAGCATCCTCCAGCCCTTTGATCACCCTTGTGGCCCTCCTCTGGAGTGGTTTAGCACACATTGCAAATCCAGGTCATCAGTTACGCTCATTAATTTGGCAGTGGTAATCTCCAAGGCAAACTGGGAGCCAGTAGATGGCACCCATTCCTCTGAGTGTTCAACCAGCTGAGGACCAAAGATCCTGGTCTTCTGGAGATGTGGCATCCCACGTAGAATCAAAGACTTAAGTCCCAGTTGCTGTATTCATCACAGCTGCCAAACTCATACAAAAAGAATAACAAATAGAGGAAAAGAAAGAACAAAGAATCACACATTCATAGAAAATTGGAATCCTGTCCACCTTTCTTCATGCAAGTCCAGATCTGTAACATTTTTCACTTAATCCTACCAGTCTGTTTCTTCTGGGTATGTTGTGTGTTATCATGAGTCAGTTCCAGTCCTAATTGCTCGTACGCGATGCACGTCATATCATCTTTTAAGACTTTATCTCAATTTCTGGCTGCCCAGGAAGTGATGAGGTAGGAGCTCATGAGGAACAGGCAATATGAAGCACTTGAGTAAGAAACACGTGAGCTCATGGTTTATAAAGTGGAGAAGAGAATGTTAAAGGATTGCCAGGATCAAAAGATTCCTTCAGTTGAACAGATCCGAATTGAGCTTTGTCTGTGCATTGCAGGAAAGCAGTACTGTCTGTCTCCACCTACCAAGCCCCTATGGTTTCTAATACAGCAATTCTTGTTTAACTTTTTCCTTTAAATCTGTAAGGGGAGTTTTGTCACTGCACCAACTCTCTGCAGGCATTCTACTCCATGCAGGCAGGGCTGTGCTCTGGCCAGAGACCTGAAAAGTTACTCAGCATCATGCTGTGAACAACAAAAAATAGTCAAGTACAGAATGTCACAAGCTTTCATGAGTAGTGTTATAAGGAGTTTGTCAGTATTATGAATCTTCCTGATGATGAATCTAAACTTAAAATAGTCAAAGGTTACAAGTCTTCACATCAAAATATATGAAGATCCCACTTGTCAGTGTGAAATATCATTTATATCAGGTATGTGTAAAACTTACTGTTGTAGATCTCTAGAAGCTTACAAAAAGCTAAAGGTATTTAAGGTCTGGAGTGAGATCAGAAGCTGTGATCACTCAGCCTGAGAACAGTTTTCATCTGTCTCTGAAGTGAGAGCATTGAGTACTGCAACTCCATTGTAACACGAGAGAAAAAGTGAAAAGTTCATAGAAAGATTGTATAGTGATGCTCAAAGTGAGGTCAATGGACATCATCTAGATATTTTTTTTTAAAAAAAGCACTTGTGTTTCATTCCCGTTTTCAAGTAGTACCTGAAAATATGGACATGTTAAGGAAAAAACCAAACCAGCAACCCAACATTTGTTCCATATGGTAAGTAAAATGAAGTGCTTCAAAAAATTAGAAACAAGCAGAACATTGTCAAGATCATCACTGTTCTATACTGACCTACAAACTTGGCCCAGTGCTAATTTAGTTATCCTTGATAAATTAATAAATCTGCATCTGAAAAGTCTGTGCTGTTATCAGGATGACCCTGTCATTCAGCACTTTTTAGAACATTGTCCCAAGGTTGAAGAGGGTAAGTTCTCCCATCTTCTGTCTGTCCTACATTTATTTTTAGGATGTGTTTAACCTGATCTGGATGTGATTTTCATATGGAAGATTACATTTGAATGTCTACACAAAATACCACAATTTTGTGTTCTGTTAATAATTAGTTGAAGAAAGGAATGAATTTTTTTCCAGAGGCAAATACTAAAAGCTTCCATTAGGGAACATGAGTTTCCAGCCCACAATACAAAGTACAACTTTGGAAATTCAGCCTAATGTTGCTTCAGTTTAGTTCCTGCAGCATTTGTTATTGCTCTTAATATAATTAAAAGTTTCTTTGAACTCCATATTGTAATTTTAATGTGGTCAAGCATCAAAGACCTCACAAGTGTTACTATCCACTCTGGGAATAAATTTGCAATGGATACTGAGGAAACTAAAAAAACATTCGTCTATAAAACATAGAAGTTTAACATCCACACAGTACCATGAAGCTTGGGTTGGAAAGGCCATGTCTTTCGCTAAGAACTCTGCAAAGTGGCTAACTGGTACAAATTCCTCAAGTTCTGTAAATTCTTTTTAAATCTATTTTGTTTAATGAAGACCAGTTTCAGCAGAAGCCGAGCCCAGACCTCTGGTTTTGCACATTTATTCTTGCTCGAGATTCACATTTGGTGGATGAACTTTTTTCTCGTCCTGCATATCCTTGCCTGTAAGGGCGGTCCCGTGGTGTAAAGGAGAGCACTCTGGTCTCTGAATCCCAAGGACCTGAGTTCCAGTCTCAGTGGGGACCATCCCCTGGCAGTTCAATGCCTCCCTGCCATCCCATCCTGTCACATCTCAGATGCTCAGCAGGGTCAGCCCTGGTTAGTACCGGGTGCTGTGACAGTCCTGAGGACTTCACTGTCACTGTCCAAGCTCGCTCGGCCGTGGCAAATGGACCTCGGGACTTAAACGGTGGGGCCAGTTCTGCGCACGCTGTGCCTTAGCTAAAAAATCCACTGCGCAGGCTGGAAGGGCACACCCATGTGGGGAGAGCCCTGCCCAAATCTTCGTTTGTGAAGTTTGGCCATACATACATATCCTTGCCTGTGGAAGTGCCATTACAAGAGACAAGTGGACTGTTGCTCCTTAAAAACAACTTAAAGGCACTAAAAAAGAGAGAATAAAATTCTGAGCAAATTCAGCTCCTTGGGAAGACCTGTCCAATATGCTTTTTTTTCAGCATGATAACTGTGAGTGGCAGGAGAGGAGGTGGGGGTGTGCAGGAATGTTGGGATTGCCTCTGATGAAGGTGACATTTGGTGGTCACTTGGCAGCTCGTGGGTCTGATTTCAGCCCCAGTCTGTGAACGTGCCAATGTTTTCCCTATTCCAAACATGAAGTGATGGTGAAAATAAGCCTGTGTGGTTCTTTCTAGAGAAGATTTCTGATAATTATTTTGAGATCCTTAAAACTTAATTGATCTGTAAATAATACAGCAAATCTTCACTGAATAGATAATGAACCAATTATTAAGAAGAGTTAGAAAAAAATACTGTTCAGATAAGATTGCTGTGATAATATTGATGGTGGGATGGGGGTGGGAATACATTCTGCAAAGTGCAGTGAATATAGAAGGAAATTAGCAAACTTTACTTATTCAGAAATAGAAGGAAGAGCATGCAAACATTTTTAAAATTTGATTTTCAATTGTATATATGTTGTTGTGTTTAAAAATAAAATATTAAAATCATTCCAGACCCTAACAAAGGAAAAGAAATTACTCACTGCAATATGGAGAGCTCAGTAAGGATCCCCCTTGTGTTCTCTAATAAGAAAGCTGAATTGCCTGAGTAGTGTACAGCTCATTTAGCTTTTCTGCAATTAAAAAATAATTGAAAAGCTCTTTTATTGCAGCAAGGCAGAGAGTCTGTAAATGCTTTAAATGCAAAGCATTTATGTCATAAGGTAGTGAATTTGTCAAGAGCACAAAGATCATCCTGGAAAATAAAGTATGCTAATTTTACATAACTATTTATTGAGCAGCTCTACTGGAAAAAGATTCATATAGGAAAAATATTACAAAACAATAATTTGTTTTCTGAAAGGGGATGCATTTGAAACTGGACTGTAGTTTTTCAGCCTATTGTGACACTTAGCTGCATCCCTAATAAGGAACCTACTCCTGAACACAGCACAGCTAATTACATTTTACTGTTTGAAGGGGCAGTTGGGATTAAGGGCACTCTCACAACAGGATGGCTTTGTGTTAATTTTCCCTGTGAACCTCTGTAAATGGACTTATGTTCATGTTGAAGCTATATAAATGCTGTTAAAATTTGCTGTATAGGTAGTCCAGCAAAAAAATGTAGCTTAATTTTGTCAAACTAAAATGAGACTGTTTCACTGTTGTTTCTGATGTCCAGAGACCTGCAGACCTATTCCTGCTGTAGTTTTCAGGATGAAGCTTGGACTCCAAAAAAGACATGTTCATATATAATTTAGGAACTTTATCCTTCAGAGGCAGTAGGTATTTTCTCAAATATTTGTACACTGTATTGTATTGGCACACATTTGTGAATGCTGTTTGCAAGTTGAGTATCTCTGAGGAACAAAGAAGAGTTATGTCTTTTGAGTAGTGTTTTATAAAAGGCTGATAAACATGCAGTTAGAATTAACATATTAGTACTTTTTTGGTCATATTTAATACAACTGAGGTGTTAAAACATATGTTACTTTCCCTAAATGTTTTGGATTGCTTTGATCAAAAAGAATCTGATATACTACACTATGAAGAACGTGTTTGTACTAGCTTTTGAAGATTTCTCTTTTTAAAAAGCTGCCTTTGTGAATTGTTTTTAATTTTTTTGAAAGAAACTATGTAAATTTCTAAGTTATAAAAATGGAAGCTTTTTTTATGAAACAATGGACAAGCACTGTCAAATATTCCTAAATATTTGGTTAGTCAAGCAGTTCCTAAAGTAATATCCATTTAAATTCATTAGAATATTGAAATACTTTCAACACCCCTTTTTAGGGGACTACAGTATCTATTGGGCTTTTGTGTGTCACTATCAAACTCTTGTAATTTTTCTTAAATTTGCAAATTCAGAAGATGTATAAATAGAATTTATGGTGTCAGGCTTGACTTTTCTGCAGCGTAACCTGAAAGTACCTTTTAGTCAAGGTAGTGTCTGTTTTTTCAAGAAAAAATACTGGTTACTTCCTGTTTCTGATGTTAGTTACACATTTAAGTAAGAAATTGAAAAATGGTTAAAAGCACAGAGAAAACCAGTTTTATCACTTTAGAGCTGGTTGTGCTGAGTCATTTCTTCAAGAAAGCCCAGAGAAGACTGAAAAATCTCAGGTTTGTTAAAGGCATGCCTTTTTCATTCATGCTGCCCAGGCCACTGAATACAGCTGTGTAGAGCTGCAACTGAGAATGAGACACAAGCACAAGTGTTCCAGTTCACTCTGAACTGCCTGACTGAAAGCTTAGAAGTAAATGTGCAAGCCATTCTCCATAGCTAAGCTGCTCATACCAATCTTCTCTGAAAGTGTTATTGATTATCAGTGTCCATAAAGTTCCATCACTTTAACTAGATAAAACTATCTAGTTAAACCTATGTGTACTTAAACTGCATCAGCTCTTGCTTGCTAATAGAATCAAAATCATAGAACCGATTGGGTTGGAAAAGACCTCCGAGATCATCAAGTCCAACCCTTGGTCCAACTCCAGTCCATTTACTAGATCATGGCACTCAGTGCCACGGCCAATCAGAGTTTAAAAACCTCCAGGGATGGTGAATCCACCACCTCTCTGGGCAGCCCATTCCAATGCCTGATTACTCTCTCTGGAAAGAATTTTTTTTTCTGATCTCCAACTTAAATTTCCCCTGGCAGAGCTTGAGCCCGTGCCCCCTTGTCCTGTTGCTGAGTGCCTGGGAGAAGAGACCATTGATTTTGCAGAAGTCAGGCTCTAGTCACAGGTTTCATTCCCAGACATTTAAAGTTAGTGTTTGATGTTTTAGTAGTATAGCTGGAAAAATAAGCAAAAAAGGCCAAGTATGGAGAAAAGTTCATCCTAGAAGGCGTGTTAATTCTGTAATATTCTAATGGTATAGCAACCATCACCTTCATCATGTCCAATTAGTCTGTGGCAATGCCTATGCCAGCCTTTCGCAGCAAAGGTGGTTTATAGGTCTCACAAATCCCTGGATTTGTCACTGGTGGATATGCACAAAGGACTTTTCGTTCTTACAACTGAGACTCAGATAGAAATAAATTAGGAATATAAAATACATTAAGAATAGGATTCTCATCTAGCTCTAGAAGACAGAAATACTAAATTAAACATGATTTTTACAGCTGCGGAAGATTGCGTATTTAGCTGCGAGAAGCTGTGGGGCAGAAGGCACCACTATTTGTATATTCATTTGTAGCAGTCTCCTTATGTATCTGGAGTAGAATTTCTGTATTATTGGTTTTTCCTGGATGCTTGGTCTGATATATTTAATAGTCTAAAATTCGTGTTGTCTGTCAGTGGAAATTTTTCAGTACCTCTTAAATGCAAATTTTTTGATCAGTGTTTGATTGGGATCCTCTGATTGAAAATATTCTTTACTCAGATTTTTGATCCTGGTCAAAAAATATTCTGTTGTAGGAGAATTTAAGAACTTAATAAATCTGGAGGTATGTAAGATGTCCTTCATCTACCCTTTATGACACCCGTTGTGTTGAAGAATAATCTTATTTTGTATGGGCTTGTCCAGTGCTGGTATGAATAAACCTAATAGAAAAATTAAACTTTTCCCATGCTCCATCAACCCAGAGATTTGACGTATGTAAATTACAACCTATAAGAATATCTGTTCGTGATTTCCCAGTAGAAAGAAATGAAGCAGGACACTGCCTTTAATTAAAGGGGCAATTTCTTTTGCACTCTATTAAATCCTGTAGCTATGGTCTTGTGTTAATTATGTCCTTTCTTCCATCTCACTCACTTTAATTTTAGACCTATCAAACCCTTGGTTAATTGAGTCAGTTTTTTAATTCATTATGTCTAACTTGTGTACTGTCATACACAGTATTTTCTTTTTTAATCCGAAACAATTGAATTTTCCTTGAGTTGGACCAAGAAACACTGATTCGTGGTTGCAACATTTCATAGACACTGGATTTATGGATTTTTGGATGTTTTTCTTGATATAGATGCTGGACTTTTGAATTAATTTGCTGGTGAAATTTTGCATTCTCAGATTCTACAATAATAATTCTGTTAAATAGCAAGACAAAATTAACTTTGGACACTGTCTTGGTTTTGGCTTATTTAATTTTATTCCTAGTAGCTGGTCCAGTGCTGTTTTATATTCAGTATGAGAATAATATTAGTAACACCCTGATGCGTTAGTTCTTGCTCAGTAGTGCTTACCCAAAGTCAAGGACTTTTCAGTTTTCTGTTCTCTGCCAGCCAGCAGGTGCACGAGAGGCTGGGAGGGAGCATGGCTGGGACAGCTGATCCAAACTGGCCAAAGGGATACTCTGTACCATAGAGTGTCATGGCCAGTGTATGAACAAGGGGGCGGGCAGTCCCGTGGTGTAAAGGAGAGCACTCTGGACTCTGAATCCCAAGGTCCTGAGCTCGAGTCTCAGTGGGGACCGTCCCCTGGCAGTTCAATGCCTCCCTGCCACCCCATCCCATCACATCTCGGATGCTCAGCAGGGTCAGCCCCGGTTAGTACCGGGTGCTGTGACAGTCCCAAGGACTTCACTGTCACTGTCCAAGCTCGCTCGGCCGTGGCAGATGGACCTTGGGACTTAAACGGTGGGGCCAGTTCTGTGCACGCTGTGCCTCACCTAAAAAATCCACTGTGCAGGCTGGAAGGGCACACCCATGTGGGGAGAGCCCTTCCCAAATCTGCATTTGTGAAGTCTGGGCATACATACATGAACAGGGGGGAGTTGGCTGGGAGGGACTGATCACTGCTCAGGGACAGGCTGGGCATTGATCAGTGGGTGGTGTATTGTGCAGCACTTGTTACTCTTGGGTTTTATCTCTATTCTTATCTTCCATTTAATGACTATTATTATTATACTTTATTTCAATTACTAAACTGCTCTTACTCAAGCCCATGGGTTTTACCTTTCTCTGATCTCCTCCTCATTGCACTGGGGGAAAATTGAGCTAGCATCTGCATAATACTTAGTTGTTGTTTGTATGATAGATACAAAGAACCGATAAAATTGAAAAAACGTTTTCTTCTGTCCTGGGAGTTTGCCTGTAGGTGTGTGTGCTGTCCAGTGCTGCATTTTTGACTGTTCCAGCATTTCAGAAAGCAGTGTTCATACATGTCTCTTCTGCCAGCACACAGCCATGCACTTATTAAAATGGAAATGGAAATAATTTCTATGAGTGTTGCATTCTGAGCATGGCAGGTAATGCCCCAGAGAGCAGGATTAGCTGAGGGCAGGTTGGAGGAAACAAATATCCAAACTGGAGGGTTGGCAGCAGGAGAAAGCTGACTTCAGGCAAGTGCGCTTCTGCAAGTGCACCTGTTTGAGCTGGAGGGCTTGCTGCTGCTCCTCAGCTCTCTGCCAGAAGTTATTTCCCCTACAGGTCTGCTAGATGAGCCTTTTGTAAGACTGTTAATTAACCTT
>VWZD01002814.1:195015-215461 GCA_013396695.1 Sakesphorus luctuosus | reverse complement strand
TTCACCTTAGTCTTCTTTCTCATGCTGGATGAAAAGATGACCTTTTCAAAGAAGACAAGTATTGATTTTGTTTTACAGGCTAACTGACTGTTGAATAAACCCCAAACTTCTTCTTTTGTTAAAAGGGAGAAGAGGTCCTTATGCTTAACTTCCTGTGCTACATAGTATCAGTAATTAAAAGTATGACAATCCTACAGAGAGAATTCTGTGATAGAATTATTCTGAATGCCATGATACCAAATTAGTTTAAGTAAGTAGCAGGAATATTTGCCTATTAAAATCAACACAGGAGATGGAAGACATTCATGTTTGGCTGTGTCTTTTAAGTAGCAGTGGCTTAGTTGCATTTTACTGAAAGTCATCCCGGATTGGACTTGATTTTGACACTTCATTCTTTCTTTCCTATTTCTCTTACTCCCTTTTAGAACAAACTTCATTTTTCATTGGCATTTTTATTACCTTATGGTGGATGACACCTGAGATGCTGAAAAGAAAGTCTGACTTCATTTTACTTCTCAAAGCACTGCTGTTGTCCACCTATGGAAAGCTTTTGCTAATTCCAACTGTTATTTGGGAACATGACTACACGCCTTTGTGCCTTGCGTTTATAAAAGTGTTTGTCTTGATATCAAACTCTCAGGCAATTAGAGGTACATTTTTGCTCTTTTTATAACATAATGTGTATAGAATGTGTGTGAGAGACTGCAGCTGTTACAGAAGGCATTATTATTGTTGCTCTATTTTTAATCAATAACAGATACGTGACTGATAGCTCTAGCTTAAAACTGTGTTATTTAGACGTTAACAGAAAGTGATTGAAACAAAAAACTTTATTAAAAAAAGAAAAAGTGCGTCTTACCTCACTATCATCTCTTTGTATATGCTGTACTATATCCATCAGATCCGTAAGTTAGAATTTGGCACAACTCATCATGAATCATTGAAACATAAAATAGAATTCTTTGAGTTTCTGGAAAATCAAAATTTCATGTTCATTTGATGCATGTCTTTGGAATGCAGACTTTTAATAGGTCTGTATGATTTCTTATACATGCAAATTAATATGAATTCTGACATAGTTTCTGTGATCTTAAATGGTACATGATAAATTTGTTCTGTTTTCTTTTGCAGTTACACTGAACTTGAACCGAGTACACCCTTGGTTTGCCATCTTCTTTGGATTAATTTTGGAAAATGGTGTGGTCTGCTTGTTCCAGAAAATGGGATTGGATGTTTGAACTGTTAACCCATATGTGAAGCAATACCAACAACACCACGATGATCATTTTCTAAGAATGATCTCTGCCAGCAGCCTCCAAAGACCCTATTTTCATAATGATAAAGAAGGTGATAGATAACAAAAACTTGCATTAGTGGTGAGTTTAGACAGTTTTAGGATGAGTTATAATGAGAAACTTCAGAAGTTTGGCTCTTTACTGTGATGAGCCATAAAACTTCAGCCTTAGCTTTTTGATTTTCCCATAAAAATAGGAATGTGTCACTACACTAATAGATTTACAAATCTGGCCGCATAGCTATGGCTGTAAGAAAAAAGGGACACTTAAAAAACCAGCACTGCTACCAATGACTGCCTTTTGGCATAAAGAAGAGGATGAGTTGTTCCCTTAAGAGGAAGGGAAGCAGTGGAAAGACGTAAAAGCCCAAATTTATATTTCTGCAGAAGCAGATTTTCAAAGAAGAAAGTAAACATGTGTGAACAGTTCATTAGAGAAAAGGCAAGTATTGAGCAGTAAAACTACAGCAGGAAAACCGAGCTGCATTCTCTGGAATGTTTATGCAACACTCCAAAATAATATCTAGCTCTAGAATAATCTCTAGGAACTATAGTTTTAACTGGCTTGAAATTTTACG
The DNA here is from genome assembly GCA_013396695.1 of Sakesphorus luctuosus. Taxonomy (NCBI): domain Eukaryota; kingdom Metazoa; phylum Chordata; class Aves; order Passeriformes; family Thamnophilidae; genus Sakesphorus; species Sakesphorus luctuosus. The sequence goes on along the minus strand of VWZD01002814.1, from coordinate 213,589 downwards.
TGATAAAATGCTGCTGCTTTGTTCTGAAAGCTGAAAAGAGAGTGAAAGGACTCTGATCTCCAACATGCGTGGTTGTTTTGGGATACTGCTATTTCTGCATTTAATATTGTCGCATCTCCCACAACCAGCCCTCATCTGGCAGCAGGTGTAGCTGAAGCAGAAAGTGAAATATGAGGCTGTTCAGCAAGAGAGTAGTACTTCAAAAAACAAACAAACAAACAAACAAACATGTTCAGGCCTAAATTAGTGAAGAAACATTTATAGAAGTTGTGCACCTTTTTCTCAGCAAGCAAAGAGAGAGCTGCATGGCCCACACAGGAACTGGCAGAATCAGTTTTCCACAGGACAGTAATTAGGACAAAAACTCACTTCTTTGGTGCAAACCAGTTTCCATTACATTCCCTGCAATGTTTAATTCTCCTGTTTCAGTTCTGGAAGGCTGCTCTATCTGTAGGTATTACTTCCATTCTTCATTTTCCTCAGATGCCATCTCCTGTCTGTGTTTTGCAAAATGAATCAAAAAACATTTTCCAACATCTTCAAATTAATTCCCAATAGGTTTAGAGTAAGTCTAGATTTTGACCACAGAAAACATCAAACATGTTTGTCTGATGCTATGTAAGTTATTTGGTCAGAAAAAGCAAATGGTTGCTGATTCTGTTTTATTAGGTCAGAGATGGAAAGCACTTGTGTCATTTGTGTTAAACTTTACAGCTTACTGAGCATGAAAGAGAAGGCAAAAACCCCCAAACTGCAACCCTTTTAAGTATGCAAGACTCTTGATTTGATTGGTGATAAATTAAACTAATTTCCCCAAGTTTGAGTCTGTTTTGTCCATGACAGTAACTGGTGAGTGATCCCTCCCTGTCCTTATTGTGATCCATGAGCCTTGCCTTATTTTCTCTCCCCTGCCCAGCTGAGGAGGTGATTGACAGTGCGGCTTTGGTGGGCACCTGGCATCCAGACAGGGTCAACCCACCACAACTCGGTATGTCTCTTCAGAAAATGTACATGATTTCCACGGCCAGTCCTGTTTTCTAATGATGTAAAAACAGTGGTTTGTTTTTCTTTGGTTAGATATTTGTATCTTTTGGGTTTCATCATATGTGTCATGGTTAAACACAAAAGGGGTTTTTTCAGACATTTGCTCTGGCTCTTGTTTCAGTCTAATGCTAAATGGAGCCTATTTAAGTGTGAGTAATCCAAGTTATTACATGTACATGTTACCTCATCATCAACAAAATTACAAATACAATGTATATAAATTTTATTTGAGGAGAGTTTTCTTAAAATAAACTTTATTTTGAATTTAAAATAACTGATTTCAGGACATTTTCTGAGTTCTGTTCAAAAGACCTAGAAGGGACATGAACACATTCTAAAAGAAGAAATGGTTATCTGTTGTGTCACATATGCCGATAACTTATCATTTATGCTGTCAGGAGCCACCACTGGCCTTACGCAATTTTGAGGCGGGAGAAGACAATTAAGAGCTACAGAACTGTGAAACAAAAGCAGGTGTGGTACAGGTTCCCAGTCTGCAGAGGTGTCATTAGTAATGTAGGACATTCAGCATTGCTTGGTAGCAGAGCTACTCATTGACCAGAACATGACAAATAGACTAATATTTCATAACTCTAGGGGGAGCTTAAGGACACCCTCTGTGTGTAGGGGCAGGTGTGTGTGTGTGCATTTTTTATGCTTTTGGAAAAGTGTTCCATATGGTGCTTCAGAGAGAACTAAGGCTATTTTAAGGTCCTGCCTGTTTAAAACAGTCATATCTCTCTCACTTTTATTCTTCTTTTTTTCTTTATGAGCTCACCTTTTTTCCACAAGCTTTTTGCAATGAAACAGTCATCTGTGCTGGAAGATGTATGACAAATTGCCTGCCCTTTCTAATTTCTTCAGTTGCTTCATTAACTCATGGGAAAGGATTTACTTCAGTTAAAAAATACAGCAGCCTGCAAATGAACCCATGTAAACTGAGTTCTGCTTGGAATCAAAGCGGATATCGTGGCCTATGGAGTAAATTCCAGAACTCTGTTGGATGAAATGCACAGAAGAACCAGTGATGTTACTGAGACTGGGATTAAGCAATTGTTAAGTGATTGCGCAGTGGGAGCTGGGAACTTCAACTGGGTCCATAGGTCATGTAACAAGGATTTAGAAACTAATGTATTCAAAATTAGAGAATTACAGTAAAAGCTAGGAAGCATTAAAACAGAAGGGAGGAGTCTGGCAGACACCTACGAAATTAAGGTAACTATAAAATTAAGTAGATAGAATCTGTAGAAGAACATGAAAGAAAACATGCAGTATAGATGTGTATGAGTGTATCATTAAACAGATGTTATGAACATTCTACTCCCAAATTTACAATGGATGAACATGAAGGAAGAATATTATTTATTGTAGACATTTTTGTAATAGTCTAGGTGTTAACAATACATGCCAAAAAATGTCTTTTAAGAGTAACGTCTACGGCTTTCCCTAGAAAAGGTATCAGTAACATCATTACTTCGATGGTTTGCACTTCAGCCTTAAAAATACACTTTTATAAAGCAGAATTACCACTCGTACAGGGATAGGACTAGTCCCCATGAATAGGAAGAGCTGTGCAACAGCAGAGCTTCTCCATTCTGCACTAGTGTGTGCTGCTTTGCTGGTGCAGGCAGGGGCTATACTACCCTTGTGACCTCCTGCAAATACAGACAAGAGAGTCCTTTCTTCCACAACTCCTATCTCGGGCATATAAGCTGCCATTTGTTAGCCCAGTCTTCACCGAACTGAAAGCAAAATAGGACATCTGCACTGAGAAACTGTGAGCTGATTTCTCATAAAACAACCAAGCCCTTGTTTTTCAGGGACTCGCCTGCTTTTGCATTCCATAAGCCCTCCCCAGCGGGGTGGTGTTAAGCACCGCAGTGCCATCTGGAGTTGCAAAGTAAAGACTATTGCTTTCAAAACTAGAAGGAACATACAGGCACTCTTAAGTACATATTCTTTGATTAATTCTTGTTTTGTAAAATCACAAATCCAAGCTTTTAAAAATGACCATTCTCAATTTGTAGAAATGTCAGAATGAAATCAGTGATGAAAAGAAGGTCACGAAATACTTGTTTTGGTGACTCCGTATCAAGATAAATTCCATATACAAACCATGAAAGCTATAAAATGTAAATTATTTCAGGACAACATCTCTTTAAGACTGAAACAGTCTGGGATTATTCTGAGTAGCCTCGCTGAGCTCTGAGAAAGTTCACATGGCAAAAGACAGAATGAATGCATTCCTCCACTGCTAAAAATCAATAAGATTTTTGTTGCTAAATTTATTTGAAACCCAGGTTACTGCATTTTCCATTTGCAGAAAGCTGTATATAACAAGATCCCCATTTTCTCTCCTGCCTCTTATAAAGCTGTTCTGACCTTCTTAGTCTTTCCAGCAATGCTTACTGTATTACTGAGGTGGCTAGAAGGAAGATCTGAACATTAGTAGCTTTGTAAAATCTTTTTCCTGAACATGATCTGCTGTCCTGAATTTTTAAAACTTTTTTGAGACCTATATAGACAAATGCAGGTCTGCAAAGCAGCTAGGAAATAATGCCAATGATGGTTTTAATTGCTATTCATTAGAATAATAGATACTGGTTTGGGTTTTTTCCCTGGGTAAAAATGTGGTTTAAATTCCTTTACGCAGTAGCGTTAAGAGTGTGAACTCAGAGAGTTTATACATGTGTTGGCTGCTGCTGGAATAAATCGAGATGACCTCCTCAATTTCTACAATCTCTTAACAGTGATTCGGAGGACATTTTTAGGCAAAACCCCTGTTTTCCATAAGCTGCACAGAATTGTGTGCCATAGCTATCTAAGCAGAGGACTGGGGGCCCGAATTAAGACCTGAATCCTAATCCCGGCAATAAGTCCGACAACTGTTGTGACCTTGAGCAAGTCATATACTTGGCTCCATAAAATTATTGTATCTCCACCGTCACAGGATTTGGAGGAGGATTAATTTGTTCATGTCTGCATAGAAAGATGAAAAGCATTAACGCCTTTCAGCTGCAGGTTGTTGGGAGTCAGTAAACATGAATGTCAGATATGAAACAGACATGCCTGGAGCCAGAGAATGTGAATATTAAAGGTGACATGTTTAAAGTCTTTGTTATACTAAGGGAAGCTCAATTCTGAGCCTTGCTGGCATACAGTTCAATAACATGCACATCTGAAGACTTTTAGGAGTGTATACAGCAAATCATTAATCCCTTATCATGAATTTGAAGTTACTGCAGCTGTTGTGTGCCAAAGTAAATCTAAAATTAGTTAAAAAACTTGGAGGAGAGAGAGCTGGCACATTAACTGATCTTACTTTCAGCTATCTGAAAGAAAAATTAAGGTGCTTTATTTGACAGTGTGAGGCTCTCCGGTAGAAAGCACTGGTAGATCTCACATAATTTTTTTTTTTTAAATATTACAAACCACTGGTATCTTTTCAGTAAATAAATTCAATAACATTACACAAATTTAAACCAGAAAACAAAATCTCAGCAACACAGAAGCACTTACAGTCACCTTGCACTCTTCCCTCAGAACTGCTAATTCACTCGAAGCATCTGTGGGTGTTACCTTTACAGTGATACCCTGCCAGGCATGCTGCAGCCCTTCTGATGCTGTCATACAGGCATCACTCCTAAACTTTGATCCTTTCTTTGGTCTCTCACTTCCAGTATAAAGCTTTGGTTCTAACCTTCAAAGCCACATATATATCATGTCTTGGCTATAGCAGAGATAGCATCTCTCTCTCAGTAGGATTACAACGTTCTTTTGATCACCAGAAATCAAAAGACAACAGAAGTGTAATAATAAGTAGGAAGAAAACATTTTCCGTTGAGAGCATTCACTAGATAATAATGTGCCATATACCAGCACCAGGAAAAATGGCTTGAGTTTTGCAGGATAGGGAATGTATCACATTGAGCATACTCCTTATAAATTTTCCCAACAACAGGAATCCCTATAAGAACATTGCACCTTAGTACTGTGAAAACGTCAGATGGCTTGTATAGAAAGTAAAGCACAATCATTTTGTCCTGGGAGACAGCAAAGTGAAAATAAAATAATGATGATTCATGAAGAATTTTTTCAGGAATGGTGGACAGATTATTTGAAACCTTTTGTTTAGAGAAGCAAATTACCTTTGGTGTACGATGGCAGGTATTAATTTCTTTACACAACCACATGACAAGAGTTAGTTTGTATTAAAACTCACATCTTTTCAAATATATTTTACACTTCTTTCATTTTAAGTGGATTTTTCCCTAAAAAACTTCCCTGCTCAATTGAATTTATCTAAATGATGTGTGTGTAGATGGAAGGAGAGGGAAGGTCAATCCTGTTTTCACAGCCTGTGCATTTTCTGCCTTATCTGTGGATGAAATAGTGCATCTCCTGCTTGTTTAAAGACCATACACTGAAAGAAAAGGCCACCTGGGAGAAAGGCACCCTCTCCCCACAATGGTTTGATTATTATGCAACAGGACAGATTGTATCAGTTTAAAGGAAAAAAAAAAGAGTCATGTCCCTGATAAAACAGCATCAGAAACATGCAGAGATCATGTCTCCCTTCCCTTATTTTGTTACTCAGCTTTTCTCGTTTAACAAAATGCCAGCGTGGTGATTCTAATCTAATTCAGCTGCACAAGCACTTTGACAGAAAGTTCAGAGAGGTGTTTTTAATCCCCTACAACACGTCCTGATAGATGGCAAAACAGGAAGCCCTCATACGCAGATCCTTCCTCACTATAATGGTAGGGTGGAAGGTGCCATCTGTCATTTCATGCCATTATATTGGAAAGTGCTGTCTCCTCTCAACTCCTTGCAGCAGCTGCTACTGAAGGCTCAGCTCTTTGTCCTGAGCTGGCAGCTGCCTCTGCCACCCCCTTGGGAACAGTTTTGTTTTCACAGAATCAGACAGGGCTAGAAGTGAACTCAGAGGTCATCTGGTCCTTCCTCCAGCTGCTAGGATGGATAGGCACTCCAGACAGGTGTTCTCACTGGCAGGCAGAGATCCTGGCTCTGAGAGACTAAACCTAACCTCTCTTTTCCTAAACTAGAAGACCTGTCAGCTCTTCCTGCATGCAGTGGCAGTTTGATGCCCAGTTGTTTTTCAACTAAGACCATTTATTCAAGCAACATGATATTGTGAAAATACAAGATTTTACTTGAGGAATCCATTGTGAAGACAATGACTTGATCTTCTAGAAAGTTTGTGTCCTCTACTTTTATTCTCCAGGTTTCATGCTTCCAACTCCCTGCTACACCCCCTTGCTAAGCCATCAGACAAATTCCTCAGCTGCAAGACTACAAAGCATTTAAGTAGCCTGTACCTCCTCACATCTATTACAGGCTTCTTGCAAGGACATACACATTGGGTTACACCCCGTTAAGCTGAAACAAAAATATGATCACTGCCTACACTGCATTTAATTCAGAGAATGAGAGAATGGGCATGGTGAATTGAGAACTGTGTTCCTGGAGAATAAACACATCAGTACAAACTCCCTTCTAATTCGCAAAGATAATTGTAAATTTTCATAGTCAGCATGCTTTTAAGCAGATGCTTATACAAATTAGTATCTGTGCTAATAGCGAGATAAGCTTGGCTTCCCTAATACTGATTGATGTGTTCTGTCCATACACACCTGCATCTGAAAGCACTGAAAAGAGTATTATTCTCTATGAGAAGAAGGGGCATTGAAAGCCTAGAACAGACCTACATTTGCAACAGAAACAGAAAGGACTTTTTGAGTGATTTGCTAGTGATAAGTAGAAAAAAGTCCTATTGTGTAACCACAATAAAGCACTGGAGACAAGACAAACCTATTTACATATGACAACTCAGACCTTAAGCAAATCCTACAAAAAAGGACATGAGACAGGATAAAAGAAATGCATAAAACAGAATTCCTTCTTCCCCACAGAGATTACTGTGAATTTCTACTTCTCTTATTTATTCTCAAGGTTTAATCCTTTATGGAAGCAACTGTGCAATGATGGTCTCCAAAATACACTAGAACTCTGTTCATAAATGTCTTTCCTCTTCTAAAAATGCACACAAATAGAGGTATAAATTATACAGTGAATAGGTGGTATATATTCCATTTTCTATACAAGTCATATGAATCCAGGTAGTTAAGGAAACGCTTCTCCCAAGCTGAGCACCATGAGTAAGTATCAGTCAGAAAGACCAAGGGTAATTCCAAGATACAAGCCAAGATTGTGTATTAGTACAATACTAACAGAAGAAAAAGGATATCAAGACCTTTGGAGAGAATATAGACATGCTGTGTTCATAGAAGATAAAAAACAAATGGTAACACGGCTTTGATGTCCTAGTACTACAAGAAATTAATTTTTACTTTTATTTGATGTATTATTTTTATTTCAGCTGATTCAGATAGAATGTTCTTCCCCTATACCAGATTATTTTATTAATTCAGTCATTTACCTTTTGTGTAATGTAGCATATAAAAAAGTAATTTTATTCCACGATATGAACTGTCTTTGATATTGCTTAGTAGTAATGGAACAAGTTAAAATGTCGTCCTGTTTAAGCTTGTACTTTACCTGTTCAAAACTTCACGTCACTCCCTGTTATCACACCTCTGTATGCAGTGCTTGAACTTTCCAATATCCATGAGGGCTTTCAATACAAATAATTAGTGCTACAGCTCTTCATTAAAATCCAGATTCAGTTAAACCAAAGATACTGAAAAGGGTTGAGTTGAGAGAAAAACCAACAAAATGTACTATCCTTGTCATCCAGGTGCTTCTGTAACTGAAGTAACGACCTTATTGCATTGCCTTCTTGTAAATGACTTAAAAGGTTCTGCTGTTTGACAAGTCAGAACAGTTTAAGCAAGAGCTGGTAGGGCTCAGACAGGCAACTTTATTGTTTGTGACAGTGCCCGGTATCCTGAGCTGAAAGGAGCTCACAAACTCTTACTCATGTGTCTAGCCAGATAATCACAGGGACATTTCTGACTCGTGGAAGAACTGCTTGTGATTTCTGAAAGAGAGTAGTTAGCACTGCAAGGAGGATTGAACTGCTAACATGAATTTAAGGCAGTGGTGTGGCACAGAATTGAACTCTCTATGCACTAACAATTCCAAACAGTGTGCTTTGGTCACTATAATAATCCATTATTTGCATAGGATTTCTCCTCTCATATTAAATTGAGGAATTCTGAAAGACTACAGTCTCTTGAAGACAGTATCTTAATAATGTCTTAGCACAAATGCATTTATAACCTATGGCAAAAGTTCAGAGAAGAGACAAAATAGTCACAAGTCTGTGTATTTCAATAGCAAATGGGTTTGTCTTTTTAGATTGCATACCAACCTTATCTGAGAAATGTAAATTCTACTGCTAAAAGCACATTCCTCTGAAATCAGATGTGGCTTCATTACTCAGGGCTGGTTGTTTCCACATTTCGTCTAATTAAGTTTCCTGAATAGAAAGGATGAAAGAAAAGGGGCCAAAAAACTAAGGCAAAGAGACTTCTGCAGTGAATATTCATCCCCTCCAAAGTTGCTCTGTCATTTAAAGCTGAATAGCCAAACTCACTGCTGATCATCTGAATGAGAACTCCTTGCTAATCCTCTTCTTCCCTTACAAGGCACAACTGCCCCACAAGCTGCAGGTGCCAGTCCAGAACACATCCAGCCTCATCTGTGGTTGAATCCACACTAATATACCCTGGAGCAGACCTGGGTTCTGTGGGGCCACCTCTGCTCTGCCAGACCACCTCGGCTCAGCAGAGTTTGTCCCTGTGCATAGACTGCATCTGCACAGATCCCTCAAGTTCTCTGAGCCACAGCACAAACCTGGTGTTTGCAAAGCTACCTGCAGAGTTAGGGTCACCAGGATCACAGTTAGGAAGCTCTAGCACAACAGGGAGTTTTGAAACTCCCAGAAAATGGTGAAATCAATAGAAGATAACTTTGCAATTAAGAAAAACCTTTTTACTACTTTGCTAAAAAACCAAGGTATTTCCTTAAGTCACGATGCACTGTCTAGAGCTAAATGTAGTAACTTCAAATAAACCAAAGATAACAATGGATGGAAAAATGTACTTCTGAGGAGCTGTTTTCTGAGAAAATGCACTTGGTATAAGAAAAGGAATGTCGTAATGTATCCTCTGCAAGCAGGCACCAGAAAAACAGGAGTCAATTCTTTCTACGTGGCTGAAGGACACAGACCTGTATATTGGAGAAAGGACCTGTTGATAGGGTTCCCTTTAGCATGTGCCTGACTAATCCTCACATTTCACATTCTTCCCCAGTGGTCAGCTGAACAACACAGTGGGGGAATTAGTTCCCTTTGCCCTCAGAGCAATCTAATTCTTCAAGCAAAATGAATGGCTTTAGCTAGGCAGCAAGGCAAATAAAATACGTTTCTTTCAGTTAAGCAAAACCACGTACCTACATCAAATGACTGGCATGTTAAAAATCCGTGACAAGACCCTAAAACAGGTTGAAAAATGACATGAAAGTTCTCCCAAGCTGTCAGCAGCAGAACTAATGAAACACAGGATCTTAACTCATGTCCCTGGACCTCAGCATCTCCTACCAAACTGGGCCAAGCTCCAGCCCCCAGAAACTGTGACATCCCTTGCCACAACACTCTTCCCCCTTCCAGCATCCCATTTAGTCCCAAAGGCAACACCTGGGATCTTCCTAGGGCCCTTTGCTGTATCCCCAGTTTTCATCCTCAGTTGCTAAAAGATGTGCTGAAGAGTCATCTCCTTCCCATGCTGCCCACTGGCATCCAGCACCATGGAAGACACGGCATGTGCCCTGGCTACTGCAGAACTGTCAGCAGCTTGGTGACCACCCAGCCTTTGCCTTCTGGCACCTGGGTGGACAAAGAGAAACCCAAAGTGATGTGGTCCCATGGAAGGAGCAGTAAGTCTCTCTCCTCCTCCAGCTCCAAATTTTTACAAGGTTTGTAAAAGAACAACTTTCCAACCTCTGTCCTATCAGTCCTAGCCTGCAGCAAACTGACAGAAAATGCCTGGACCAAGTTACTGCATAAGCTTTGTTTCCTTAGGATGTAGGCTAAATATGACACAAAACCTCAGGCTTGTCAATGTGTACTAAGTGGATCAACTTTTTTATAAAGATGCTGGGGGGCTTTGCTAGTCTTTGTTGCATTTAAAATTTTGCAAACTGTCTTACCTACAAGAAATTGTAAACATAATTTTAAAAAATCAACTTATTTTAAAGGGCATGTAAAATGATTCAGTTACCTATGATCAGGAACTAATTTAATTACAAATACTATAATAATTTTTGCATAATTCTCCTAGTCTTCCAATTTCACATGAATACACTAAATAATGTATTAAAAATTCAACTTTAGCAAGCAGCCAAACTACGCATAAACAGAGTGCAATTGTGCCCCACCTTTATCGGAAAACTCTTCCTCTGAAGCAACACTCATGCTTTTTCTAAGTTATTCTACTGATCACCTACTGCTTTTCACTGCATTAAAGCAGTACCTTTTAGTAGTACATTTGTAGTGTGCATTTGAATTTCTTTGTATCATACTATAGATACCATGCAGCTCTTCCAGAATCTTGGAAACAGAAGAGATGAAACAACAATTCTGATTTTAGAAAAAGATCCCTGCTTTGAAACCTATCCCCACTAAAATCAATAGGGCTGACAGTGTATTCACCAGGAGCTGAACCCAAATGCTCATGTTTTATCTGCCACAGTATCAGCCACCCATCTTTTTTGGCACCCACTTTCTCCAGAGTGGAGCACTTCTTCCAGACTCTTATCTTTTTGTAGACTACTTCCAGGGGACTAGACTGTAATGTAATTATGACCGTATGACTCTGCAGTTGTCATAGCAATAGAGTGAGGGTGGTATGCTGTTAAAAAAAGAAAAAAAAACAACAAAAAACCCCATCTCAAATACAGCTAATGGAAACCTAACAATTATTTCTAACTGCTTTCCCACATTTGTAGGCCCTTTGGAGAAAGGCCAGTGAAGAGTTACCCATAGCAAATTGCCGTTTGAACTGCTGTACTCAGAGTTTTCCATCTCTGGGCAGCAGGAGCCTGACAGCTCTTGTTTCCTTGTAAACCTGTCTTTTCCTGGGCTTGCTCATTACTGGCTGTGCTGTGTAGGACTGGAAAAGTTCTGCAGTGTTTACTGGGTAGGGAAGTTTACAAAGGTTTCTTTCATTATACCCATAAAAAGTTACGTGTAAGGCAAACTGGGGTTATGGAGTAAAATGGGAAAGCTGTGTTGGTATGTGCTTTGGGCCAAGGGTTGCAAACTTTTGCAGTAACAGCTTTGCTCCATCATGTGCACAGCCAAACTCTGACTTGAAGCTTGTAACTTGAAGCATGTAACAGTTACTCAGTATTAAGTATTTAAGTATTTTCCCACCAGGCACGTCTCTTTCAGAGCAATTTCTCCATTTTGTGCTGTTACACTGTGGTAAGGAGATACAACTCAAAACTGCAATGCCAGGTATGGAAATCTGCCTCTGGGACAACTACTTATTGACCTAATAACAAATTTCTTCTTTTCAAAACCTTCATCTGGCTGGCCAGCCTTCATGGCATTTGAATTTTGCCTTAGGAATATAGACTACAACTTCTCTCTATGCAAGACAGTGTTATTTAAAGGGACAAGGTGCTGAAAACTTGGGAAGTCCTAATAATCTGTCCTGTTTTCCAGTACAGATGTTGTGGAGCGATGCCTTAAGACTTTTATGCTTCCCTTGGTACAGGGAATACCAGCTAAAGATTCCATATTGCTCAAATCACAAGCATGATAAATCCTTTTGCTTTTTAAGTTTAATTTATGTAAAAGAGAAAGTATAGTGAATTTTGCTCAAGTCCATTTTCACTAGTGAGACTGTTAATGAATGGCACTGTCCAAAGATCTGTCAAACAGAATCATTAATTCCAGTAGTAGAGGCAGGATTTTCTCTGTTGAATTGAGAAAGGAGTAAAATTCAAGTAAGACAGAGAAGTAGGAAATTCCACTCCAAATGTAGGTAGGTGGAATCTTTTCCACTGTGAGCAATTTAAAAATTGCTCGCTTCAGTCCAGGGGTGATGACTAGTGCTGGTTTTCTTATGGGAGGGCTGGGAAGGGGGATAGGGTTTGGATTCACTGAAAAGGTAAATTAAAATACACACAACATTAAAAAGTTACGCTAAACATCATGCTTTTTATTTTTGAAGAGCAAGAAAATAGCAGTACTTCAACAGACTAGAAAAAGCCTCATGTAAATATCAAAAGCACAGCAAATTATACTAAAAGCTGATACATTCTTAAGTCAAAGCATAAAGTTATGTCTAAGTATGTGTGTGTACATACACACGTATACACACATAGGCACACAACTTTTTTTAATTACAGATGTAGCTACCTGGAATATCTGTGGTTTTCTTACCATTCAGTTTAATTTTGGGTGAGTGAAGTAATTGACCAGAATTAACATTAAAAAAATATCCAACCATTGCCACAGACTAGATTAAGAACTTATACACATACACAATTACAGCACAGTCTTTACTCTTGTGGCCTTTGAATTCCACTAACATGAGCCAATTTTAGAGGGAATGCACCGTGAAAGTCTCTTGGCTTTTATCACTGCAACATCCCAGCCTTTGCTAAAAACTAAGAGAGGAGGAACCCCAGAATGTGATCTCCAATTCTTCCTGTAAACTGTACACATGCTAGATATGAACCATGCAAAACCCCTTTGAGATTTAAGCCCTTAATTATTAGCTTGTGTCAAGATTCAGGCACTGTGCTTTACAGCAATCTTTAGAATGAAAGTTAAGAAATGAAAATCGCATGAGTTGGTTTTACTTAAAATAGAGAAGGGTGAAGACTTACATAGTTGGCAACTCTCAGCTGATTAAGCATTACATGTACACACTATGAAATAATAAAAACTAAGTGCTTTAGTAAGTTCTGAAAACAAAAATAAGTTATACTTCAAAGAACAAGTTAGTATAAAAAGTTTTAACATATGCAAAGTATGTGCTCAAAATACTTATTTTGCATTTTTAAAAAGAGCTGTCGTTTACCTTACAGAAACAAATTCACCCAGTATAAAATATTGCAATTTGTCCCCTTGTGTCATATGAGAGGTTTCCTTATTCTTCATATGATGGAGAACACTTGCACTAGAGTTCATGTTATTCCAAGCCACATAGTGGCAGACAGACTATGTTTGAATCTGTGCTTTTACTATGCAGTACAGTAAAAGCAAAGCAAACCATTTCAGAACAGTGTTTAGCAGGTCAAAGAGCTATGCAGATGCAAGAAATCCAGAGAACAGTACAAAAGTTAATGCCAAGTGGCAGTACCAAGAAAGTGAGTGAGATCAACAGAAAAAAAAAACCTGCTGATAACATTCACTGTCACATGTACAGCTTGTAAGCTAGGAATAAATTAGCCTAAGGAGAAAAAAAAATTTAACCTGTAAACAATCCATCCAGTACAAAACTGGATGCAGCTGATAAGAGCAGAACTAGCTTAGTAGTGCTGAGGATGTGCGTGCATCCAGAAGCCTGTTCAAAATGCATTTATCAGTATCACTGACACTCCCCACACACACAAAAAAATCACCTATAGCTATTTACACCACAGCAGGGGCTTCCCTCCCCTTTATGAAGTTAATACAGCTCAGGAAGTCACTGTTCTACAACTAAAATTCCAGTTATAAGCGACCAAGGTTTTTAAGTTGAAAACACCCACCTTGCAAATTAAATTGAAAACTCTTGTCAAGCATGTCTGAGGACTCTTCAAAAGTTAAGAGTACAGCACTTTCCTCAAGTGGTATTTGCATGAGTAACTTGTACTGACAGCTTGTTAAAATAAGTGAATTTAACGTAACTTGGGGTAGCTGGGTATTTCTCCTCAGGAAGAGGGATACAGATTCCAGTTGTTCTTGCTGAGGTGTGTTACAGGGAAAGGACAAAAGAACCTCAGTTCAGTCAGCCTGGAGGTCACTCTTCCTGCTTCTAGAAGTATTCCTCCTCTTCATCAAAAAATCCATTTTCCAGGGCGTACGAGCAGTCTGCATTAGAGTCAGCTTGGCAGGCACCTTTGTATTCTTGAATTGATTCATACAGGGAGTACAGCTGACACAGCAATGACATATCCAGCTGCCGGAGGCCAACCTGAAGGGGAAAGAATTCAAACAAATAAACAAACAATTATTATTACAATTGTTTTTTTACTGGCAGTATAATGCCATATATCTTTTGTTGCTAAACAAGAAGTTCAAGCTTCTTTCTACCTTGAACAGTTATGAAATATGGAAGTAAAATTCATTTTCTAAGGTGACAGACACTCCAAGGGATAAACTGAACAAAAGAACATGGAACAACGTGATGCAACAGTGCAGAACACATACAAAGTGTTCTTCAAAATGCTGTTGTATGACAATGCCATGCTTAATTTCCAAGCAGTTCCACTCCTATTGGAAGCATTAGAGATAAATTCATAAAGATATTCCTCATTATGCAAGAGACATACTTTTACAGAAACACTGTGTGTCTTTTGCACCACCTTTCTCTCACATATCACAGGCACTCTGTTTATGTTTGAAATGGCCAGGAGTAGATTTTTAAATGGTTTTCCACTTCCCAGCTAAGTATTTCTACTCCAATTTCATTTTCTATATTTACATATATAAGCATCCGACAAGACCAAGTATGTCTAGCACAACACAGCACACTACTTGAAGGCAGCAAAACTAAAGCACAAGTGAGATAAGGATGTATATTGTAGCCTGCAAAGCTTCAGAGTATTTTTCACATGCCACTGAAGCACAGGCTGGATTTATATTTGAGCACCTAGTATTTTGGTTCTCAAACTTCTCAAGTATTAGATCCAGAGCTAATTAAAGATTTGGAGCACCATTTAAAAAACTTGGAGCCTGCATCTTTGTATCAGCTACAAAACCAGTATGTTGCACTGCAAGGGGAAATACAGCTAGTTAATTAACTCAACCCAAGGGCGGTCCCGGGGTGTAATGGAGAGCACTCTGGACTCTGAATCCCAAGGACCTGAGTTCGAGTCTCAGTGGGACCGTCCCCTGGCAGTTCAATGCCTCCCTGCCATCCCATCCCGTCACATCTCGGATGCTCAGCAGGGTCAGCCCCGGTTAGTACCGGGTGCTGTGACAGTCCCAAGGACTTCACTGTCACTGTCCAAGCTCGCTCGGCCGTGGCAGATGGACCTTAAGACTTAAACAGTGGGGCCAGTTCTGCGCACGCTGTGCCTCACCTAAAAAATCCACTGTGCAGGCTGGAAGGGCACACCCACGTAGGGAGAGCCCTGCCCAAATCTGCGTTCGCAAAGTCTGGCCATATATACATAACTCAACCCTCCCTGCCAACAAAATCGAGGTTTCACTTGATGTTGTCACCTCTCCAAGTCAGATCAAATTTAATTTAGATTCTGTCTTGAAGTAAATTAAAAACACTACCCAATTTTACATTTTCAAGAAACAGCCATTTCTGCCTAAATCTTTCAAGTACGTGTTAAGCTGACAGGCTCTTCCTAGTAAACCTCAGTTTCATCAAATATGGTTTGTGCTACAACTCGTGTTAAGATGAAAAAGAATTATGTTAGTAGCCTTTACTGCAGTCTGAACACCAGGCTCAATTTTACCTCACAAATCTTTCCTTGCATGTCTACATTCTAAGGACAGATACACTCAGCACACAAGAAAACCACAAGAACCTATCATGAAGATCTTCCTTTGACGTTGCTGAACTATCCTAACAGCTCCTTTTTATAAAGGTGGAAGGAGGAGAAAAAAACTCCCATACACCGCAATGCCACTCCAACTTGGTGAGGTCACAAAGCCAAAACATGAAGTCCTGCACAGTTTAAATGTGAAAACTTTAGGACAAGACATGGATCACTGTGCTAGCTGCCAGGATGATACAGACAAGCCTTTCCACCACCTCAGATCTACAGTGCTTTTCTCACCCATCTCCATTTGCCTTTGAAACCTAAACAACCGGCTCACCTCAGGTAACTGTGAAACTGGACTTAACTCTGTAACATGTGAACACCAGACCCACTCAGCAGACTTGCATCAGAGCTAAACGTTTGAAGGAAAAAACTGCAGTGAACTGTTCAAGGAGTGATTAGGAGTGAGCTGAGCCAAAAAACTCAACCTGGAGACAGATGACCTTTACCTTCCAAGAAAAGTGAGAGCATTTTCACCAGCAACTCTTCTGTTTCATCTCCATAAAGGACTTCAGCACTTTCTGTTCAGTCCTATTGATTGCCAAGCACAAACTTCAAGGCAGAAATTGCTCAGCAGAATTAACGTAACAGGCCTTAACAGCAAATGATTGTGTTTAACATCTTATTTTTCTGTTGCTGCCACTAGTGTCAATGAAACAAGAAGTCTACTGAGAAAACTGCAGTCTCTAGCTCTTCACAACTTTCAAGTAAAATCCCCAAGGCAGCAAAAGCCTGAAGAAATGTCCAGGCCTGATAACACTAGCACAAAGTTTTTAATGCCAGCCAATCTGCATCTGACCCTTGATAACACAACCTATAGTACACAGTCCCATTCAACCAATTCTGTTCCTCAGGACCACAGTCCTGAAGTGACCTCTCCTTTCCTCCCTCCCTCTCCAAAGCATCCATGTCCATCACTTTCTCGGCTTTAATAACTTATATACACAGTAACTTGCTGGATAATGCAGGAAAGACTCTTCCCCACTCACCATGAAAAATGTAAAGCAAACTCATTGCTCAACAGAAATTCTATCTTTAACTGCTGCAAGAAAGCGTGTTCAATATCAGTAATAAAGTGCTATTACCTTCTTGATGAAAGGCAGCCTATTAGTCCTCAAGAGTCTCTCTAATTTGTACAGGCCACAAATAAGTACACCCAGAACTGAGGAGTCTGTTGCTTGAAAGTCTTTGATGGGCTCAGACGTACTTCTTTTTTTGTCAGAAGTGTTTTATCAAATTATCATCAAGGATAAGAGAGTATTAAAGGAGACGTTTAAAGGGGAAGCCTAGTTGTCAAATGGCTTTGAGAAGCATCTCATTTGATTTCCCACGAGGAAGAAAAGATTAGACTTTTATAATGAGTTATCTTTGCTTTTTGGGAAAGGCTTAAGATGACTAAGACCACACGTCCTTGTTTCCCCCTACAGCATCACCGAAGAAAGCCTTAGCAGTCAACAGTCACCCATCCTTCCTGTGCTTCAACACAAACTGGCAATTCTAACACACAGTTCTAAGAATTAGCTCTAACAGTATTTAAACTACTTGTTGAAACACTGACAGCAGACCAAGATTTCAGCACACTACACTGTCCTTCTAAATCCACAGAAGGGACTTTCAACTGAGCTTCTTGCCCTCAAGCTAAGAAAAACAGCCTTGAACCATGCAGATTTTCAGCAATATCATATTTTATATGCCTCACAGAATTGTGAGCATTGGAAGGGACGTCTGGAGATCAATTAGTCCAACCCTCCTGCCAAGGCAAGGTCACCTAGGAATGTGTCCAGGTGGGTCTTAATATCTCCAGAGAAGGAGATTCCATTACCTCCCTGGGCAGTCTGTTCCAGCACCACTCTCAACGTAAAGAAGTTCTTCCTCATTTCGTCATGGGACTTCTTGTGTTTTCGTTTATGGCCATTGTTCCTTGCCCTGTCACTGGACACCACTGAAAAAGAGTCTGGCACCATCCTCTTGGCACCCGCCTTCGAGATATTTATATACATTAATGAGATACCCTCCCGTTCTTCTGTTCTCTAAACAGGCCCAGCTTTCTCAGTGTCTCCTCACAAAAGAGATGCCCCAGCCCCTAATCATCTTTGTGGCCTCTGCTGGACCCTCTCCAGCAGTTCCTTGTCTTGCTTGTACTGATTCTTCAGAATCCCCAGTACACAAGGCTTAAGCTATTATTAGTCATTACAGCTTGCACCAGCAAAGCACCAACACCCAATTAGTGTTTAATCAAAAGGTGTGCCAGGTCGCCTGGAAGAATTTCGCTGTTAGTAACGCCGCGCTGCAGGATGAAATCAAGAGTCCTGAAGAAAACGAAGCCCAATCGGAGCCAGGGGGGCTGCACGAATCAGTGCCGACACTTGGGGGTTGTTTTAACGACAGGCTCGCAGCGTGGATGCGGGTCCCGGTGGGTGCCCA
The DNA here is from genome assembly GCA_013396695.1 of Sakesphorus luctuosus. Lineage (NCBI taxonomy): Eukaryota > Metazoa > Chordata > Aves > Passeriformes > Thamnophilidae > Sakesphorus > Sakesphorus luctuosus. The sequence goes on along the minus strand of VWZD01002814.1, from coordinate 195,361 downwards.
GTCCCCGTGGGTGCGGGGTCGCGGTGGGCGCCCGGTCCCGGTGGATGCGGGTCCCGGTGGATGCGGGTCCCGGTGGGCGCCCGTCCCCGGTGGGTGTTGCCGAGCGCGGTAAGCGGCTCTCCATCCGCAGCCGGGGCGGCCCCACCNCCCCCCCCGCCCCCGCCCCCCCCCCGCCGCCGGTCCCGCCGGGCCGGGCTACGCGGGGCTGCGCCAGCCCGGGCCGCCCGCGCCCACCGGGGCCGGGGCTCCCTTCCGGCCCCGGGGAGGTGGCGTCGCCCCCCGCCGCCGCTCGCCACGTCCGCCGCCCCCGCCGAGACCCGCCCCGCTCACCATCTCCTTGCGGCGC
>VWZD01002814.1:166331-194398 GCA_013396695.1 Sakesphorus luctuosus | reverse complement strand
CTGGGCGGGGCGGGGGAGCCGAGCGGGGCCGGCGCGGGGAGGGAGGGAGCGAGCGAGCGAGAGAGCGGGGTGGGGGTATGAGCGCCGCGGGGGTAGGCTGCAGGTGCTCGGTGGGGCGGGGGACGGTGATCCTGGTCCCGCTGCCGCTCCCGGTCTCGATCCCGGTCTGGGTTTCTGTCTCGGTCTCGGTCTCGGTCTCGGTCTCTCTCAATAGTCGCCCCACGGAGGCTTTGTGTGCAGTGAAGCCCCGCAGAACCCCCCGCAGCACCGCCTGCCCCCGGGCCGTGGGGAGGCAGAAGGGCCCTGCGGCAGCGCGGCTGAGCCTCCGGCCTCGCCCAGGGGCTGGGGGAAGGATGAAACGCAGTGAAAGCAAGCATGAAAGCAGATTAAGCACTGCTGCAGGGGGAGGGTAAGCAGCTCGCTGAGGCGGTGGTGGTACAGCAGTGGCCTGATAACGCCACAGTGACCCCCCTTCTGTCCGGCGTGTCTCTGTCCTGGTTTGGGCTGGGATGGAGCGGTACAGTGCTGTGTTCTGCAGGCAGAGTAATGTTGGTAACATACTGGTGCTTTGGGTTTTGCTAAGTCGTGTTTATCCTAAGTAAAGGACTGAGGGGTTTTTAGGGTCTTTTTGTGCGTGTATCTGTGTGTGTGTCTGTGTCTCTCGTGGTCCGCCAGTGACAAAGTACACAAACCGGGAGGGAGCGTAGCCAGGATAGATGACCCGACCTGGCCAAAGGGATATTCACCTTTTTAATTTGTACTTTGTTTTCAATTATTAAACTGCTCTTACCTCAACCTACCAATTTTACTCTGGATTCTCCTCCCCATTCTACCGGGGTTGGGGCGGGGAAGAGAGGGGGTTTGAGCGAGCAGCTGCTTGGTGCTTAATTTCCAGCTGGGCTTAAACCACGACACCTTCACATGCCCACAACCATGTTTTGTACCAAGTGTTTTATCTCAAAGCATTGCAACTACTCAAATCTCGGTCTGTCAGCTCTGTGCGTCACATTTCTCCGTCTGGGTTAGCTCGCAGCCTGTGCTCAGGGTTTAGTCACACAGGAGTTTGTTGCTCTGCGTTACAGAAATAACCAGGTGCTTTCCTGAGAAGATGAAGGAAAGGGAGCCGTGCTGCAGGACGAGGGGCATGTGAGGGGCTGTGGCACAGGAATCCCCAACACTGCCAGTGCAGCCACAGCTCTGGTACCACAGCAATACAATTACAGTGTGCCAGCTCTCGTTTTGTGCCTTTTGTGTTCCCGCCCTTTTTCCTTGTGTCTCTGAAGTCTCTTGAAAAAATCACTGCAGTTTTGGATTATTCAAAATCCAAACCAAAGCAGGATGTAAAAATGGAGTTCTGGGAATGTGCTCCATTGCAAAGCCTGATTGTCAAAAGGTACATTCCTATTGCCATGGCCCTGCTTTGTTTGTGGGGTTTTCTCTTCAAGAAATAACCAGATACAGTGATTTTGAGATAAGCCCCTACATATTTTTTATTTTGTTCCTGGACTTGCACGGCTTTTTCATGATTTAAATGTCAATAGACTCTGTGACAATTGTTTTCAAACTGCTTACAGTGGAGGAAGCTCTTGCCAGTCTTTGTTCATGTTTACACACCACTTTAGGGACTGATTTCTCAGACAATCTGATGTGCTTTTAAATGCTTTGTATACTGGATTAGGGAAGATGCTCCCCCCCCTTATTAGTCATGATGCCACATCTGCCCAGGTTAATTGTGTAAAAGAAAATTGTGCTGATAGCTTTTATGAAACTAGAGGTATTTAAAATCATCCCTATTGTAATTAGAAGTGTCAACAAACCTTTCATCCTTCCAGAACAAGGGTGCCTGACTGCACAAATATTGATCTGGTTTGCTAAGGAAGTAGACACTGTATTATCTTCCTGCTTATTAGCAAATACATTTATTTGTTCTCCTTCCAGCCCCTTCCCCTCCTTTTTTTCCCAGATGACAGCTATTTGGAAAAGCTTGTGAGCATTCTTATTTTAGCAAGACCATCTTAACTATTATTTTTTGAGTTTGCCTGATCTCATTAAATTCTGATCACATTTTCTTCACACTTGGATCCTTTAGGCACCTTGTTGCCCTATCTTTCCTGTTGCAGAAATCTTTATGCTGGCTAACTGCTCAACTTGGTAATCTGAAAAATTAAAACAAAAATTTCTGCGTTTTCAGTGACCCTTCTCTCACTTGACAACATAATCTAGTCTTCATTCATTCATATTAAATTCATAACTATCCTTTAAAATCTAAATCTACCGCTTTATTTAGTATGACCTAGTTATAACATGGGGATAATGGAAGCTGAGTCTTTTGGAGTTATCTCTTTTGGTTGTGGGGTATGCTTTTGTTAGCTGCATAAACCTCTTGGTCTTCATTTGTTCTTAGAATTAAACCACAGAAACATGTTACTTGTCTAAAATTATCTTTGCTAAGGACATTACCTAAAAAACCCCACATTAAAAATACATGTAGTTATGTCATAAAGAATTAGGAAGTGCCAGAAGAGCAGTGTCCCATGCCATTTCCGTATGGAAGTGCATTATGTCATACTTTTAATTTACGTGTTCATATGTGATGTTTGTCCTTGCCTCATTCTTTAGGAGGATGCACAATGCCTGTGTATCATTCGTGCATCGTTTACTAACGTTCCTCTTTCCAAATGTGGTGATCTGTATGCATTATGGTGTACCTTGAATTGATACATTAAGACTGTTCCCTACAGCCTTTTCTCTGATGCTTTCCCTTCTCATAACTAACTAACCTACAAATGATAATGGAATTTTTCTTTATGACAACCCTGTGATAGAAGCTGGTATTGTTACCCACACTGGGAGAAGGACAACTGGAAGCTAAAGGTAGATCATGGTAAAAAACATTCACTAGTTTTAAGTGCCTACTTTGTGATTCCTAAGGATGATTTTCCACCTGACAGGACTGACAGGAGGACGTGTGCCTCTGCTTCAAGCTACCCTGCACAGAGCAGCACCTTTGCTTTAAGCTACCTTTCATTAGGGATTTATGGTAATACTACAGATTTTGCAGCAATTTTGTCAGCTGTGCGTCAGGGGCATCATAAAGCTGCACCAGAGCTCATCTGTCAGTGTCCTCTTGGGGTTTGCGAGATGTCTCTCATTGGATTAACTTGTAGTCAGGATTGCTTGTCAAGGACAGTCAGGATCCAGAGATCACAAACTGAGCATAAGTAAGACAAATTAATAATTAGTGACACATGTTTTACTCTTCCATTTGCTCCTGTAGTCAAGAGTGCCCAAACATTCTCTGTTTCTCATGAGGCTTGTGGTTTTTATCACTGATATGGAGGAACAGAGATCATACTGTTCTGTGGCATTCTGGAAATCATAGAATCATAAAATATCCTGAGTTGGCAGGGACCCCCAAGGATCATCAAGTCTGATGTCAAACTCAACCCTTTGGCTAAAGAGAAATTAGAAGATCCTGGGTTCAGTTGGAACCTGATATACAACACCATATAGTGGCATATCCAAACAGAAATTAGATTTTCAGCTAAAGATCATTCAATTCTAAGGCATCATTTTTTATAAGTTTTAAATAAAAATGATTAAGTCCTAATTTTGACACTTTTTTCCACAGGTACATTTCCATATCTATGCCTGAAAGATGAAAACCCAAATATATTCTAACATATATCACAGAGGCTTCCAGCTAGGTCCTTAGCAAAGTGTTATCCTTAGATCTAGAGCAGAGATCATCCTGTTTAAGCTACCTGAGTAAACAGGAGGAATACTGGGCTCTTACCCTTTTTATGTCTGTTGTCTCATAGATACCCAGGAAAGACACCTCGGCCTTTGCAGCGTTCAGAACAAACTTCTAGAAACACCGAAATATGGATATTTGGGGATCCAGACTTCAGTTTGAAGTTCTTGATGGAATGTATTCCTGCAGTTATAAACCCTCGTGCATGCCACTTGCTCTCCCAGCCTGTTGGTATTGCTCTTGTTGATTTTTCACCAGATCGTGTCCTTGTCCTGGCATGGACCCTGTTCCAAAGTAATGTCCCCTAGCTGTGGTCTCTGATGCCATAGTTCCTGTCCCTGCCTTTTCTTGCTGCAGCTGGCACACATGCACACTTGAGCTGTGTGCCTCTTGAGAGGGACCCTGGGCAAAGAACATCCTGGGCCCTTGCACCCTCACAGTCTGTGCACCTGCTCCTCGTGTGCCCTTCACACCCCTCTTGGTCCAGTGGCAGTTTGTGGTCTGGGGTCTTCCAACACTTCATTGGATTCTTTCTGCATGCCCATGTGGGCAGGCCAATAATTTTTCTTATCTTGAGGCCCTCCAGGGTCTCAGCCCTTATCTGAAGATATCCAGTCTTTCTCTGTTTACTCCCCTGCTTAGCCACTCATGTTAACCAAGGCAGTTCATTTAGAGTTCACCTACACTGATTTTTGAGCAGGGCTCATTCATGCTAAGCTGTAAGCAAGTTAAAATTAAGCTTACACAATAATTTCTAATATTCTATGGGTAAACTTATTTTAATCCCCCGCACTGCTGCTGCTGCCTTCCTCTCCTTGTTTGCCATATCTAAATGCTGCCCTTTACCCTCTGCAATGAAGTCAGACTGCTAATTCTTCCTTTTTCATGGAAAAACAAAAAACCAAAACAAACAAAAAGCAAAATTTTTGCAACTGGAGAGAAAGAATGTGTCTAGAGCCAGAATGTGTCTAGATAGGTATGACAGAATGGTGATTAGGACTGGGCAAAGCAAGGGCAATAGATTCAGCAGGAATCAGAGGTTACACAGAGGGACTGGTCTATAGAGGTCTGTTAGTAAGTGAGAGTAAGTTTCATCACTGATGGCATCTTCTAGCCAGTAATAATGCACGTGTAGGGTGTTTTTTGTTTGTTGTTGGGGTTTTTTTGTTGTTGTTTCGGTTTTTTCCAAATGGAAGCTACTCAAAGCAGAGCTCTGTTTCCTCTCTCCTTTTCACAGTGAGCACAGTATGGATTTTTGAACTAATTTGTGCTCAGAAATTAAAGCAGTGAGAAGTAGAATGGAAATCTGAAGAGCATGTGCATGTGGCAAATAGGCAGTTACATGTACGAAATGACCAGTGGCCTAATTCCTCTCTCTCACTATATTTTTTTACACTGCAATCAGTTTCAAGTGCTGCTGGTTTGTGTTGTGAAGGGGAAAGAAAGACTCAGTCTGTACTTTCATATGAAAAATTCTCATTCAGGATTATAGGAAGGATCAAGCTTAAAAGAAATAAGGACTTGATCTGAAAGTAAAGTTGATGGGACCTCCAGTTAAGGTAACCAACCATTTATTTTCCTGTTGATGCTAAAATATGTCTTGTTCATGACTCTGTTGAACTTTAAATCAAATTGTAAGTCTTCTCCACAGTACATCCCTTGCTGCACTGCAACACTGGGTTTAGAATCTCCTTACTCTGTTCTCTAACTTTATTAAATTAGATGTAGCAATATGTCTTTTTTTCCCTACCTCTCCAGCCTTGCAGGTTCTTCCCCATTATGTGGACTCTAGAAAAAGGAGTTGTCATTTAGACCACACTAAATTCAAATTCCTGTAATGTGTCCTTGTCTTCAGGATTTCTGTTGTAATTAAGAAAGCAAGCCATTTTAGTATTTCTTATCAGCTGGTAAAAGCAGATCCCCAGAAATGAAACGAGTAACAATATTTGGCTGTATGAATTAATAATTTCAGTGTTATATGAAAATTCATAGGCATGAAAGAACCCAGCAGAGTTTTGTGAGATCACTGTGTCATAAACTAACCTCATGCCCTGAGCTCTTAATGGCTCTGAACATCTTCTCTTCATCTCCTTTTACTATGCCAAAAATACAAAATAAAAGAAGGACTTCAAAGTGTCTTTTGATATTTTTCCTCCCTTTTCTATGAGTTCAATATGGTTCTGATAAGCGTTTGCCTCTTCAAAAAGATGGCTTGAGGGGGCATTTATTACCAGTGCTCTGCAGTTAGTTCAGTTTGTTAGCCTCACAACACTGTACTTCTTGCTCTGAACAGTGCTGACTTGACATACCATAACAGCTTTCCAGAATCTGATTACTGAAAGCAGATCGCCAGGGGATCAGGGCTACAGGCTTTAAGGGTATTTGCCTTATTATCCCAGTGACACTGAGCAGACCCTTTCCTTTAGTGAGATCTGCATTGGGGTCAAATCTGGAGGATGCTGTCTAAGCTGGGCCGAGGTCATCTGAGGTAAAAATGAAGGGAGTTCTAAATCTGCAGGCAAAACTGCACAGCAGAAAGCAAGCTGCAAACAGGGATGGCTGCGGGTGTGCAGAAGTGGGAAGGATTTGTGCTTGCAGAGTGTAGTTTATTACAGATTTTCTAGAAATTGATATCTGCCTTGAAGCTTTTTTTGAGTGAGGAGTAGTGATTCATCATTTTTAAAAAAAGAATTATTTATTTCTCTGCAAATGGTCATTGGTAAGCAAACATGGAAATTTCTGTACACTATTGTGTTCAACTAATGTTAACCAACAGGTCATATTTCTTGCTTGCTTCTTCTGTATTCTCCCTCAGCAAATGTATATATGAGATTTTTTTCCAGTCTGAATACAGAAATCTGTTAGATAAGGTATTTCCACAAGAGAGATGTGAATTACACTGCTCAGGAGATAAACACTTCTCTTCAGCTGTGGATGGCTATAATGCTTGCTGGGTGTGAGGGGAGGGACACATACATAATTTTACATTCAGATGTACCTGTGTTCTTGTAAAATAACCTTTCCTCTTCCACAATGCAAGTAGACAGAGTTGTGCCAGAACTGAAATGCTGAATACTCAAATTCAGAACTGAGGCTGTAAAAAAACCCCAGTTTATACGCTTCAGTTCAATCGGGCCAAATGCCATTGTCCCATACTGCCTTCTGCCTGTGCTGGAGTTCTGCCTGCTGGTGCAAACAGCCTGTGCTTCTCTGCAGGCTCTCGTAAGGGAGACTGATGAGCAGATTTCAGTAGGACCTCTTCCTTCCAGCAGCTGGGGTTGCACAGGATGAATGGGGCTACAGCATCCAGCAGCTGAATTGAGGCTGGGCCAGTGCTTATGGGGAGCATCCTTGAACGGACCTAGATCTCTGTCTTGTGCTGAAATTGGGCCACCTCTGAGGTGGGACAGGGGCAATAATTTAACAGTGCATAACATTATTTCCAAACAGTTTAGAGGAGAGAGGTACTCTCTGTTATTGGAAATTCATTTAGGTAGAGAGAATGTAATTACTTGGCACAGTTAGAGAAGCAAAGCTATTGTGAATCTCTGATGGAAGCTGTCATTAGTTGTTTAATGGCCAACAAGTGATTAGAATTTTTGTTTCATATTTCATACAAGAACAGCACATTCAGCAGTTCAGTGACCCCTAAATTCAGTGCAGGGACACTCAGTAATTACTGACTCAGAGGCAGATGTTCTGCTACCTGAACTATGATCATTGTGTCTTGCAGCATTTTAACATGTAGCACCCAAACAGCAACAAGTCTGAGCCTTATGGGCAACCAACTTTTGTAATGGTACAGGCAAAGGAGTAACTTTGAAATACTGTCAGTAATTGAAAATATATTCTATTCAGCAAACATAGTGCTTGAAAATAACTTCCTGGTGTAAGTGCATGATACCAGATTTTTACATGAAATGAACCTGGTGGAGAAATACTACCAAAGCAGTTCATGTTTCAAACAGCATGAAATCAATCCATCCCTCTTTTTCCCCCCTTCTTCTCTATTAGAAAAGCCCCTCTCAATCAGTGCAAACTGTGGTTGCTTCTCTGTCTCCTACCCAAGAAACTATCTGTGCCTACCAGGAGGGAGGATGCCCCTCACGTGCTGAGCTCATGTGTTTCTCAACACAATCATCCTTCTCAGTTTACTGCAGACAGACATCATTGTCCCAAATTGACACGCAGAATGAGACGAATGCATCCAGTGCACTGGTGGGATCCAAAGTCTCAGTTCATCTTTCCTCCCTGAAGTCCATCCAGCTTTTCAGAACTGTTCTTCCTTGGCAGAGCATTGGGGATGAGCTGTAATGTCAACAGCTGTTGCTGCCAGGTGGGAATTGTGTTGGCGTGCAACAATTGCTGCATATACCTTAAGCACCTGCAGTATCATTGGAGGCAACTCACATGTGACAGGATCAAATCATGTGATAATCCAGTCATTTCCTTGTCATTTTACATTTTGCTGCCATCTGGAACATAGCACAGACAGAGCCTCACCCAAAAAGTAATCTATAGTATATGTTAAGATTGCAAAAGGAAATGAAAACCTAAAGTAAACCAAAAGACTAAAACTCCTACGGGGGAAATGCAACAACAAATATCCGCAAAGAGGGGAAGCTGCAAAATCCAAACATCAGTGCTGGAAATGAGATCAGATCAAGCTGATCTTTAATCAGTCATTGACAGGAACAAACAGGTATACAAATGAGTTAGCAGGAAAGAACAAGGATTTGTGAAGTATGTTTGGCAAGCCTGGAAAACTGCCTGGGCAAAAGCAATCTAAAGGTGTCTTTGCTTTTCTCTGTTGAATTGTCCCAGGAAGATGAAAGCCTACAGAGACTGCCTGAATAGAAGCCATCAGAAACAGGATTGCTAGTAAGTCCAACACTTGCCGTGGAAATAAGTCAGTTTTAATAATAGAGGGGAGGGGAAGGGGGAGCCTATGTTTATTTTACTTAGGGCTTATGATGCTTAATTTGTTTATGCTTATTCTACTTATGCTCATTTTGTTTATGCCTATTTTACTTATGCCTTTATACTTAATCATGGAATTTGCTTAGTTCACTGTGTAATATGTAGCAAAACTTACTTACTGTCCTTGAAGGTGCAATACCAAGAGGCCCAGGCCAATTAAAACATCCAGGATACCCCATGATAAATCAGAAAGCATGTCAAAAGATCAAGATAAGTCCAATTAGACCAGCAAAAGTTGCCAACAGGACTGGTTTGAACCAGTTCTGAGCAAAAGGTAAAAAGTTCACAGGAGGAAGATGACTTACTTCATCTTCAAAAACCCTCAAAGACCACTACCCTAAATTACCAGGAGGAACAGCGCAGGTGGAAGGAGTGGCTTGAGGCGGAGAAAATTGAAATCAGTTCTTGAGATTCATTATAATAACCCTGCCTTCTCTAAGAAAATAATGTTTATGCATGAAAGAAAAATAAATATGTATAACTTACTTGCATATAAACCCATTGTTAACTCAACCAGATGCGCATGTTTTGGAGGAGCTATCCCCCATGCGTCCTGGACCAGAATAAACGTACCACTCTATAACCTCACTGGATTATAGGGTTTTTATTCTGCAAAACATTAAGGCCCATCAGTTATTTTATTTCCATTCACATCGCTGGAGAATGTTAATGAAAAAATCGTGATAGAGATCTTCTGAAGCTCTTGAGTTTACTGTTTGGACAGGCAAAAGGAACTTGTTCTTTCTTGTGCTTGTTCCTCTCTTAGCTTCTTGTTTAGAAACTGTGACAGGGTAAACCAAATGTCATTTATACAAGGCCACAAACCCATACAGTGTGAGAAATAACACTTGCATGCAAGGTGTACATGCTTTGAGTTCAACTTACTGTTTTTCCATCATCACTTCCCAGAGCGCAATTTCTTAAAGTAAACAAAGTTTTGCGGAGACAAAGGACTTCACATCACAAACCCGCAGGATTTAAGTGAAGACATTTTATTCTACACAGCACACAGGTTATATAGGGTTACAGATACATCTTATTGGCTAAAAAGGTCTTACTCTCACACGTTAGAACTTCTAATTGGTTACAAGCTTAATATCTCACAAGTCCAGTGTTTACATTATCTCATCCTAATGTTTTGAGGTTGGTGTCCGGAGTAGAGCCAGGCCTGGGTGTACTCCCCAGAAGGAGCTAGTAGGGAGTAACTGAGGCCTAACAGACAAATAGCAGATGTGTGACCTTGCTTGTTTGCCATATCAGCAGGATCCTCTTTTGCTGGGACATCAGCAGAATTCTCATGGCCAGAGCAGTTGAATTCTCATGGCCAGAGCAGTTTGGATTGCTCAGAAATTCACTTTCTGCAACAAATCTCTCAACAATTTCTCTTTAATTAATTATGAGTTTTTGGAACTTTCTGGAATACAAGTGACCTGAAATAACTTTTAGATACCTCACAATTCTTCTCAATTTTCAACTGTAAGCAAAAAATGTCAAGAATCATCTCTTTTATGTTTCAATGATAATGGTAATTTTTAGAATCAACATAATTCTGTCAGTGCTCTGAAAACAGGTTATTTGCGCCCTATGGCATTCACTCTTTTGATGAAGACATTTGTATTTACCAGCTATATTCTTGTTGAGTCATGCTTTGTTCTGATACTGCTTTGAGGTAGAGAGAGAGAGAGGTAAAAGAATACTTTTAAATGATTTAGGTGAACTGTTATAGATCAAAAGATAAACAATAATTTATAAATACCATGATTTTTAATAGTTTCAGAACTTAAATACTTTGCTTCTCTGCTCTAGACTTGATTCTGAAAATGAATTACTTTTAATTCTCCTTCATTTAATGAAATATCAATGAAGCCATACCTGGTCAAAACTACAAGAATTGTGCAATTTAAGATAGTTTCTAACATTTTCGTATGAAGATGCTTCCTGGTATGTTCTGGAGATGTCTGACATTCCTAAGCTAAGCTTCATGAAGCTTGAGCCAAGTCTCATGGAATTCAGTGTCTGTCCACTGATTGCAGCTGTAGAGAGAATTGGGTTAGATCCTAGGACTGAAACAATGGAAGGCCACTGAATGTCCTGCTCATTGGTACTCAACCTCAAAGACAAGCTTATGTCAGTTTTTATTGGAGGCAGCAAACTGGTTATCTGATGCATTCCAGGAGCAGCAATGACTTTTACAGCTGTTTGTATTGCATGAACAATCCCCAGTGTAGATCCAAATCAGTGCATACAGGGGGTTTTTGAAGGTAGCACCAGATGAAACTCTATTGTCAAGGGAGATATGGCCACTTTAGCTTTTCATCCTGTATGTGCACACCTTCCTGAACTATAACTCGGGCTGTTGTTGGGGAATATGGTTTTGGGGGGACTAGGGGAAACCTGTGACATAATAGCCTGAGACACTGTCATAATAGCCCTGCTGAATCAGTTCTGTGATGGTGTTTGGGATTTCTTGTTTCACCTCTGAAAGAAAAAAGGGTAGATTGAGCTGGAAACAGTTGGTCACACAGGTCATCGTGACCAACCACTTTTTCCTGCTCATAAAAAGCGACTAAATGTCTGTGGTGTCTGAATGTTGGGTGTTTCAGAGAAGAACTGACAAATTTTCTGTCAAGCTTTCCCTTAGGGGACCTAGGTTCTTAGAGCAACATTGATTTACCAGATAGACCTAGGAGGTGCATAACAATCACATAAACAAGGATTAAGAAAGATGGTGTCATTTATAATACTAGCCTGTGTAAAGGATGAATGAAAATATAGGGAATTTGAAGGATTTCATTAAGCAGTATTAAGAGGAATGTTTTATCACATTTCACAAATAGACATCAAATGTTTTGGTTTTTCTTAGCTGAGGGCAAGCACTTAACTAACATGTGTGATTTACAAATGGCACTTCTGATACTCACAGTGATAAGAGACTCTGAAGGACTGCGGGTGATCGTGTCCTGGATTGTGGTACAATAACATCACTGTTTCCCCGCCAAATGCTCAAGCTGTGCAGGTAATGTGTTTTTACTCTTGTCCTGGTTGTTTTTCACATTCTTGCTGCATCTTCCTGATACAATTGAGTGTAGTTCAGCCTTACTCAGTTTTAATCTTCATCTTTCCTCAGGGTTTTTTTTGTTTGTTTCTTTTTTGTTTTGTTTTGTTTTGTGGGGTTTGTGGGGATTTCTTCTTTGGTTTTTGTTTGTTTCTTTTAATAGCCATATAGCAATACATTTACCATTGCAGCAAGGCCTGGTTTGACATAATCAGTCCTTTTTCTCAAAAGTTCTAGAAGTGCTAAGTGCACTGCCACATCCATTTGATCCTCAGCGTAGCAGGACTACAGCAGAGCAGTAAGGTTGCATAATGCACTTCTCTAAATCAACTTGAGCAGATGGGAAGGAAAATAGCTTGAACTAGAACAACACAACTCCCTTTGGGCACTTTTCAGATGGCAGTGGAAGTGCAGTCTGGCAATGCCCTACTGTCCTCTTGAATGACAGAGGCAGCCTAGCCTGAACAAAGGATTATTCCCCCTGGCTCCTTCTCTCCTCCCAGTTTACACTGTTCAGCTACATACTTTTAGACATTGCTGATATGGTGATTTTTCTCAGTCATCGCACGTTGCTTCATCTCTACTGGTATTAGGAAAAAAAAAAGGATTAAAAAATATTAAATACTCAAGTGAGATATAAAGAACACATAGGTTAAAAGGTGTCAAAAATAGAGGTGTTAGTAAGTCGGGGGAGTTTTATGCTTATCAGGTAGGGAGTCCACAGCTGCATGAAGAAAGTAGACCTTGTCAATTTATTAAAATTCCATGATCACAACTAGTTATTTATCAAAAACAGAGGGAAGGGAACACTACCAAGCGAGGCTAAACACATCACTTAATTCAACCTCACTGTAGTCACTGATGTCATAAATTTGTGTTTAGCTGGCATCATCTGCTCTCTGGTGTAGAAGCAAATGGTTATATAAAACCAGTGGAAAAATCAAGTTAAAGCTGGCTATCGTGATAGACCTTTAGAGAAAACAAGCTACATGTTAAGACAGTTGAAGCAGAATCCATTGGTTTTGAGCAAAATCTTCACCTGGAAAACTTGTTAATGTGAAGTTAACGATATACACGAATGTCAGTGGTGGTATCACAGGCTTGTAAGTCCTGGGTCAGCTAGTCAGTGAAGGAGGGACACATCCATGATCCAGCTGGAGGTGCTGCCTTGTGCTAAAAGGAGGAAGAGCTCAAGTCTGTTTAGTACCCTTGCCCCATAATGAGTTATGGCTGTACCTCAGAAACTGCCCAAAGGGCCATGAGAAGATCAGACTTTTCTCCTGTCCTTGCTTTAATTGGAAAGCAGAGCAGCAGTGGCTGTCCTCTTTCTCTTCTTGTACTTCATCCAAATATTCAGTTAATTTCCAGCCCTCTTTCCTCATATAATTTATTGATGTCGATGGTTGTGGAAATTGCTAACTACTTTAAGCCTTTGCAGTTTTCAAAAAGACTAGAGCCCTGCGTGCAAGGATATTCCCTTATGTATGTCCTCTGCAATTTAAATTGTTCTAGACCTAGTTTAGGATGACAGCAATGTGGGCCAAAGAACTGATAGAGCTACAGAGAGTGTAGGTTGTCAAATACTTTATAGTCCAGGGACAAACACTGACTATTAGAGAACCTGGAGGAGTAAGGTGCTCAGGCAGATTTAATCCTTTCTAAGCCAACTTGGTCCTGATTTTCCATATATGCAACTGTTGGGTTAACTTAACTTTGAATTTAATCACTACTTTCTCCTGATCTCCTTCTTTTTCCTATGAAGTTCCCTAAGTTTTATACCATGAAATGTCCTAAGTTTTGTACCACTCTGCTCAGTATCACCCTTGCATCTTAACACATTTCTGAAACTCTTAGATGAGTCATTCTGCAACATTTTGCTGCACTACCTTGTCTTGCAAAGGTTGAGTATATTTTTTCCTACCTTTTTGAAGCTTCAGCGTAATGTGAAGCATCAGGGGAGCCCTTCTGGCTTTTATTTTCTCTACAGGAGTCTGTTCTTAGTTTATTGTCTTTGCAGGATACCATGTGAACAGCAGAGTTCACAACTGACGTGAGAGGCTTGAACGGGCTACCACTATCAGCACAGGTAGAGCCAATGCATATTTCATCACTTTGGCAGGGGTTTCTATGGTCCTTGTGATCATTGCAGGGATCCTTATGGTAAATTCAATGAGGAGAGTCTTGGGAGATGTTGGAAGATGAGCAAAATAGAGGCAGCTTTGAGGGGGTTGTGTTGGCAGTGGTAAAAAGAGATAATGACATTGAAAAGAAGCAGTGAAATAAGAAAAAGGTAAAAAGTGAAGAAAAGCCTCTTTTGAGGTTCAGACCTCAGCAGGGAAGAAGGAGCTGAGTTCAAAGATCACTGGGGCTTTGGCTGGAACAAAGATAATGGGGAGGAATTCGCAAATTTGAAACGTGTGTTTGGGGGATGCTGCCCCAGTAGTATGGTGAGTTATGTAACCAGGGAGACAATAATAAAAGAAAGAAAGAAAAAGAAAGGTGTGGCAAAAGGAAATACAAGTTTGCTGTAAACGGTGCTGAGAAAAATGGCACACTTAAAACAGTTGCTAAAATTGTCAGCCAGAAGGAAAGGAGAAGCCAAAAGAAGGGGAAAGAGAAAGAAAACAGGAATGTCTGTGCTGAAGTGCATGCAGGGGAGAGGAGGTTCTGATTCCCTTGTTTTTAGTTAAACTTCTATTAATGCATGTAGTGAAAAGCTCTTATTTTTCCATTCACGTATTTCTTTGCACCTTTCCACTTAGCTTTTCTATGTTTATGGATATATATGTGACTTACAGATGGGGTAAGACCTCATTTTGCATCACCCCAAGAGTGTCCACAGAAGTTGCAGCCTCATCAGAACACGGCAGTCAAACCATCTCATGGTCTGCAGTGTGAGCACTCTGGTGGGCAGTAACTAATGAACATTTCCAACACTGATTCTTAGCTGTTGTCAGATTTTCTTGTTTTCTTCAGAATATACTTCAGCGTTTGATTTTTGACTGCTGCAGAATCAAACCTTTCATTATTAGCTGTTGGGGATTTACAAACCATGGCCTAGGTCTAATGTGCCATGGCTGTGTAACATTTCCAGTGAAGACCTCCTCTGTTCCATGTTTTAGTCAGGCAAGGACTGTCAGTGGCTTTCAGGGAAGGTTACAATTTCACATTTTTCCCCAGGTGTTTTTCTGCAGGAATATGGAAGGATTGGACAGATGGGTAATGTGTTTATTCAGGGGAGTACTGTCTCTTCTGTCTCTGAGAGGGAATACTTTTGGGGCATGTGTTACTCTTAAACTACGTACATGCTGTCTGGTGAGAGTCTTGTACACGTTGTACTGTATCGGTCTGTAAGAGGAATAAACAGGTACATGCAGGTATAAACCCAGAATCTGTAGCAAGAACTCAACTCTTGATTGACAAGGAAAGTCCAAGTGACATTTGAACAGGACTTCACAGCAGCTTCTCACAAAATATTACGAAGACTGAGGAAAAAACAGGCCCTGAAGAAACAGATGAAGATGCATTCCTCAGGGATTACTGTGTGATGAGACTTGAGGAGCAGTGTGCAGCACTGGTAGCCAGTGCCCCAAGAGCAATAACAGTTCTCTTGCCCAAGGCACTGCCATCACAAACACGTAGCTCTGCCTCTGTAAAACTGCAGGAAGGGTGACAGTTAAAGGCAAACCTTGACATTTGGAAATTAATCAGCCACCCTCTCTCAGTCCTACTTGCCTGCCTGTTTGGCAGCGTACAGGCTGGTGAAAATGTTTCTCTGATCACAGCTTGGAAGCAAACTGGCAGACCTACAGCTGGAAGAGATGTCAGTGTTACCTTCAATCAAAATCCTTTCACTGAAGGATTCAGTTTAGTAGCATAAAAAATAAAGGCTTGACTTAACATTTTGTCTCTCTTGTCCTTGTCTTGCTTCTTTGCCAGGATGAACCTCATGCAGTGAAAGGAAGTTGGTTTCAAACAGGCTTCTCACTAAAGAGCCACACTCCTCTCCCAGAAATTGTATTTTCCTCCCCCAGTTCCATCCCATCCCACAGTTCTCCAATGCATCCAACTAATGTTCAGGATAAATTCGAATCCCCAAATCTGGTCTATGGCCTTATATAGCCAAAACATGAATTTGAGGCTTGCTTTTCTCCAAGTTGTTGCTCACCTCTATGTCAAATGCTGCCTTCGCAGAAATTCTACCTTAATTATTCACCTTTCCCTTCTCCCTCCTTGTCTCACTGCTCTCTCTCTCTGCCATGCCACACGTGGCTCAAGCTCTTATCATCATTTCAGCCTCCTTCACTGCAGAGATCACAAGTCCTTGGGGTGGAGAAGCCGCTGAGAGCTGAGGAAGAGCTGAGAAGCAGTGAAGCCCTTGCAAACGTGAGCTGGAGAGGGCTCTTCTCAGCTTACTGCTCACTCTCAGACATGCTTCTTTTCAGTCTCACAGCTCATGGAAGAAAGGGGCAAAAGAGCTCTTTTTGTCTCTGGCAGACAATCAGACAGTCAGGTAGGGCAGAGGGTACATAGCTACAGATTAAAAAACTAATATCTGAAGTCACTGGAATAAAGTTGCACAAAGCCAGAGAGAGATTGTGAGAGACAGAGACTTCAGATAGCTTTTTTCTATGGTAACCTGAACCCCTTTGAAAAATAATTTTTTTGCTATTGTTGTAATAGAAGTGTTGGGTTTTGACAAATATGTCTTTCAACGTTTATTTCTTCTTCCTCTGACAGAGCTCTTTTTCAATAATTCAGATAAATTCTTCTTGAGAGCTGCCTTTCTCTACTGGAATAATTAAGCTCTGAGATTATTCCCCTCAAGTGTTAGACAGTGTGGCATCAATCATGTCTGCCAGCAAGACTTTCCTCTGCTGTACCAGCAGGAGTATTGACTCAGCAGTGGTCTGCAAACAGAAGAGAAGCAACATTGGTAGGGAGACACAACAGCTTTTATTAGACCAAATGCAGACCTGAAAGAAGGCCTTTGTATGAAAAGTTGCCCATTTTCTCCAATAGTGTGTGCTGGCCTAATAAAAGATAGGATTTTTCTCTCCTAGCCTTGTGTGCTTTGATCAGGGCCTGCAGTTCTCTTCAAACACTTCCCCAGGACATTTGCTTGTTTTAATCACCACTGGCTGTTTCTTTTGTTACCAAAGGAGTTCCTTTTGCTAGCTTTTGATATGAGGAATGCATCACTCTGTAATCAAAGTGATGTTTAACTTGTCCCTGAGCATCTGGAGGGAAACCTTGAACAGAAGTTACTGGCTAATGTAAAATACATATTTATTAACAGCAGCGCAGGCTCAGGGGAGAGTGTGTGTGTATTTGTATAGTTTGTCATGCTATAGTGCTGTAATGTGAAGGCAGCTGCTTTTTTATATTACAGATTCAAGGCATACTATCTTTACTTTTTAAATAGAGTTGTAAAATAAAAAAAATGCACAGGAAAAATATATTTAATTTTTTTATTATGGAATACCATTTGACCGAGTGTCTTAGAACATCACAAAACCACACTTTTATACTTCAAGTGACCTTGTGATTATAATTGTAATTAGTAGTGATGGACTGACTTAATAAAATATTTGAAATTTTATATATTAAAGAGGAAGAGGCAGGCAGAAGGTGAGTGCCTTACTAATCTCTCTGGGGTCACCTCAGCAGCCTCTTCCAGAATTCCTTCAGACATCATTCACCCCTGATTCCTATACACCTCTTAATTGTGATGGAATGACAGAAAAGCAGGCTGAAATTACTTAGAGCTCATCAACAGGTATCTCTTATGTATATATAACCATAGAACAAGTTAACATGCATAAAAAAACAATTCTACTACTAGTTTGCAAACTGTTGTCTCAAATAATGAGTTCACTGATGATGTGACTACACACAGGTAGCAATATGGGCCAATCTGTGTATCACCCAAGTTTTAGCGTAGAATGTCCCATTTTTTGCCTGACCAGGGGCTGTTTTGCCAGTGGTGATTTCACCTTAGATTAGAATATTGTAATTCCAGCTCCCACTGTAGAAATGGTTGAACACACTGCCCCACCCGACAAGTCACAAAGCAAGCCATCTGGTATTAGTAACAGTTCCTGACATGAGGAAGACCAGGGCAATGTTCTTCAGCATGCACGAGGTAATAGTGAGGACCAGTGCCCTTGATGGGGCCAGGGCTGGACCATCTCCATGTGCAGGAGGAGGCTGCACGGCCATGTGGCTGCTCCTGGCTGTGTGTCTGGGGCAGGCAACACGGACAACCTACAGTCTTGTTGAACCCTCGGGCAAGACGGTGACAGGAGAGATGGAGGGCTCTCCAGACAAGGGTGCATGGCCTACTTCAGTATATTTATAGCGTGGCCTTCTTTTGTTCTGCTCTGTGTCCTTGAGGGATGAGGGTCAATTAAGTTTGAATGTCAGAGCTTACATTACTACCCACAGTCACCATATGAACAGCAATGGCTGTCAGCGAGGCCAGAAATAACCTGACACCCAGAAGTAGACAGGGCAATGAGTAGAGTGGGGATCTGCTGTACAACCTGGTCTTTTGCCAAATGTGCGGTGCCCCCGTCTCTTCCAGTGCTGACATCTGCAATACCTCTCCAGCCCCTCACTGTGGATGCTGCAGTTGCTTTAGCAGGCAAAGCCCCTGGAGACAGCATTTCCCACACTCAGCTTGACCCACCTGAGGGGTGGGTGCCAGGTGTAACCTTGCGAGGTGCCTGGAGCAGCAGAGGCAGGGAGGTGGGCAGCTGGTCCTGCAGCAAGAGACACCTGTCCTGTGGCAGGATGAGCCATGCTCTCAGGGTGGAATAAATCTCACCCTCCATATCTTACCTGTGGACCTGCACTGTGCACAGATCATGAATGGAGACTCACTTTTACCAAATCAGAAAAAAATAAACCCAACTTGACACTGTTCAAAGTGGAGATATTCCAAATATTAGGAACAAATAGATTTCATGGTGCACTTCTTGTACAAAACATTTCTCATGCTGCTAAATGAGCTGCTGCAAACATTGTAATGTTCCACTGATTGGTTATTCAGCAGCTGCTGTGGTGGTTGAGCAGTGAATAGGCTAAACTGAGTTTTTCTAGCAGAAAAATAATGAAAGAAAATAGAAAGCTCAAGATGTTGAAAGGGACTGATGAGGTTGGTGCCACAGAGGGAGGGAAATGAGGAGCAAATGGAAGTTTGGTAGTCTGAAAAGGTTAGATTTCAACCAGAGGTCCTGGAAAGGGATCAGGGAGTCACCATCCTATTAGGNTTTCTCTGTACTTGGGCAGTTGGCATTTTGCCAGCTCAACCCAAGACACCTGGAAAGGGATCAGGGAGACACCATCCTGTTAGATCAAGGGATGGCAAGTTGTGAGGCCAAATGGAATAATTAAAGAAGTGAGAGGGAGAGATGAGGACAGCACAGCATACTACTAGGGCACAGGTCTGCCTGGTCTGGGACAAAGGAGTTTGGTGGGACTATTATAATCTTAATTTTCCCATTAGCTGAACAATTAGAGAAGATAAGAAGATACCAATATATACTTTGAAGATACATAATTTTGGCTTGAAGTTAAAACTGGTTGAATCTTAAAGGCAATATCTCAAGTAAAAAGGAAAAACAAATTAAAAATGAATGTTCCACCAAATCTCTGCTGCTCTGCCTGTGCAGGCAGGAAAGTTGATCTCCATCACTGCCGTCAGGTAAGGAAGCACTCATGTACAGCCCAGAGCCACTGCCCCTGTGAGCATTGATCCTGCTTGGAGCTGCCTTTCTAGAAATTCACATGTGCTCATTCATGAGAGTAAAGCCTCACACACATATATAGCTGTCTACAAAATTAAGGGAATTATTTTAGTTCCTCTGCCCCCTTAACATACTTTTCATCTTCCTCAAATCCTCCTTGGCATCTTTTTCCTCATCTGTTTTGTTGCACTCCTATTTTGTAGTTTTCCCTCTGTATCCATTACTGGCTGCTGTCAGAGATAAGGTAGACCAGATTCATTGTTAGGCTGACGTGATATGGCCTTTTTTAATGTTCTTCCTTGAGTATGGCTTGTTAAAAATTAAATCATTTAGTAAAAGAACAAATTAAATAATCATCTGGGGTTCTTTTTTCCTCAGGTAACATAAGAGCATGTATGTTACAAGTCTGTTGAATTAAGAATATAATCATATGCACATTGAAGAAACTGTTATGTTTCATAAAGTGGTCTTATTATTTTCTGCATACTTTCTTTGTGTGTGTAGCTTTTTCTTTCTATTAAATTGCATATCCATGGAGCATTTGGGGGCACTCAGCCAGTCAATTCAATTTGGAGTTGGATGGTGGCTGTACTGGGCTAAGTCCCTTATCTGTCCCCTTCAGCTGTTTTACTTCTCTGCTATTGATGGAAATATAAAATGAAAAGTGAAATCAACTCAGAGGAGGCAAGAGCCCAGAAAGAGACTTAGGAGGGAAAAGTTGAGGAGGGAGATTCTGACTAATCTCTCTACAGATGGGGTAATATGCTGACAGATTCAGTTTTAAATGTGCATGCAGTAAATTGAGTGTTTCGCAGATATTGTCATTTTGTTTATCTTTGTGGGTATCACAGCAAGTATAAGAAGAAAACTGAAATTAGATTGGTAACGGTTTGGTTTAGGGTTTTTTTGAGAAGCGAGATATGTGGAATTCTGGTTTGCCATGTGATGTGTACTGGGAAATAATGAAGCTCGAGGAATGAACAGGAGGCTTGAAGGTGGATTAGCCATTCCTACAGTATGATAACAGAAGCATAAAGAGGAACTGGTCAGTGTATATATGTGATTTTGTGCATGCTTCATGTTATGTACGGGTGAAAAACCAGCTCAAGCAATTGAAATCAAAGGTACAATGGTGCAAAATTTGGTGTAAATAAAAATTAGAATCTGATGGACCAGACTATCTGTTGTGTCTGTGGGATTCATGGTTCTCTTCTGAGTCTGGATCAGAGAGGGCCTTGCTTTTCTTCTACATTAGTATTTCTCAGTAGGCTAAATGGTGACAGCTTCCTATGTCCCTCGATGACCCAGATTGCTGGAGGTACACCAGAGTCAAGTGATGCTGCATTCTTTATGCAAATCTCTCTGCTGTGCTTCTGTCTTGGGCTGGCATTTGGCAATGCACACATCTCTTATGTAAGAGGATCTTCCCAGCGGGGATCCTCTGCCTTTTTTATCACAGTGATGTAAAAAAGAAAACATCATGGTCAGCCACATACCCCATCAACAGGCTGGTCCTTCTGCAGTGAGGGCAGGAAAAGGACAATCCTTTGTGCCTGAGGACAGACAGGCAAATCTTGCTTCTCTTGAATGAAGGTTTGTTGCCATAGCCAGTACAGAGGACTGATGGGATAAATCCCACCTCTTTGTGTAGGATTCATGTTCTCCAGATTGCATCCCTCTTGTCCTTGGGGGGCCAAAGGTACACAGGGGGCTGGACTCGGTGTGAGGTGGGGAACAAGCAGAGTATTGGAAGGAGGAGGCCTTGATTTGTGAGACAACTGGTGGAAGAAGGGCCAAAAGGCTGCAATGGGTGTCAGGAGGGGAAGGTGAAGGAGCAAAGGAGTTTCTCTGCATCAAGGAGAGTGAAGAATAGCAAAGGAAAGCAACAAGGAAGAGGGAAGCAGAATCTCTTGTACTTGTGTAAGAATATTAAAAGATGCTGTCATTGATGAAAGGAAGATTTGGCAAAGGGAAAGAAAGGAAAAAAGCAGAACTAAGATGTTTTTCAAATCAAAAAATGTAATGCTAAATGAAGCAACAGAATCCATTGCTGGTGCAAGTGCGATTGATGTGGCTGACGTCTGTTTTCTCCCTCCTACTGGGCAGTTCAGTGAGCTGCTGAAGAGAAGGATGCATATATCTCAGGTAGTTAAGATATGTTCATGAAAATAGGTATATAAAACTTGGCATCTTGTGGACTTGCCTCCCTACTTGACTGATGCTGATGTCTCAGGCCACAGACATCGCTTTTTGAATCTTGTACAAATTCTCAGTGGTGCTACAAGGGCCATTCCTTCCAACTCCTATCCTTGTGTAGACATGGGCATCTCTGAATCAAGATGCTGATGCTGAAAGCTAGTTGTCCTGGGCTGGATTAATGCTTGTAGCTGTGTGAAAGCTATTGTAAGTGCAGAAGAGGTGATGAGAATGGGCAGCTTGGAGTGGTGTCAGAGAGAACCTTCCTTTGCACTGGTGACACAGATTTATGCCAGATTACAAAGCTTGTCTCATCACCAGTTGGCAGGACACAAGTACCCATGCTTGTAAGAGGCTTCTCCTGTCTTGTTGCATAGCATAGCAATGTGGGAGTTCTTGTTTACTTATCAGAAACCAAGCTGAAAAGAGAAAGGGAAGCTCAAGGCAGACTCTGTTTCTGCAACCTGTCAATCTGGCCCCACTCACAGTTAGAATCTCTTGGCTCCTACCCCTCATTTCTCCATACAACTTCCAAGCCCTTTCATTTTTGGTGCTCCTGTGTGACATTCCAATATGTAGAGGAGGCTTTGGTCAAACACACTAGAACTCAATGTAAATTTTGTCCCAGTATCTACAGTCAAGGCAGGTTTCACAGGGTTCCTGGTCTTTCAGATACATGCTCGGGGCATCATTTCTGGAGACCATATGAGAGAGAATAGAAAAGCAAAGCTCAACTCTTACAGTATTTATAGGTCCTTCATGACTCAGGGAAATTTCCTCACTAGTAATCTCTTGCTAAACAACAATAGCACTTTTTGTCTTTTCTTATGTATTGTAAAGCTGTAGAAAAGCTGCTTGGGTCTCCCTTTTCCTAAGAGGCCTTTTTCGGTGAGACACACATGGATCAGCTCCCTAGCCCTGTTCACAGGGTACTGCCCACCCTTTCAGGGACAAAAATTCACTACTCCTTTTTATTGTACATGGGAAGAGATTGCCACATGGTGGCAAATTGCCTCCACAGTTGTATATAAAGTGCTTAACCCAGACTAAATTCTTTTCCAAAAATGTTTTCTTTCAGCCCTTCCTCTGCTCTCAGGAAACACTGGCACTTCAATGTTAAGATTACTTATTCCTTGTTTGTTTCTGTTGGGGTGTTTGTCCCTTTCCTTTATTCCCCCCCACTCCATGCTTCAGGTGCCATTACTTTTTCCTACCTCCTTTCAGCCTTCCTACCAAAAGAGAATACTTGAACTGGTTTGGATTTTATATAATCCCTGACTAGTTTCTTAAAAAGCCAGATAAACTTTTCTTTACAGGCATTAATGGGATGACCACAGGGACAGCTGAGGGAGCAGGGAACTATGTCTGGACAGGTGCAGAGTGTTGAGACAGACACTAATCCCATGGTCAGAACAACTTCCTATGATCCTCACTTTTCAGGTGGGCTCAGTGAATAACTAAGGAGCCATAACCCAGTCTCTGTCATAATGCCATTGGAAACCAAAGCATCACTGTGAGAATTTTACACAGTTACTTTAAAAAAAGACAACAAATGTGACATGAGCCCTCTATAATAATCACACTGTGAAGATTTTAACTATGTGGTGCTCTGAAGTCTGTCCAAAGCAGGGCCCAGTTTCCTGCTGTCCCTCACACGCAGCTGCTCAGGGTCCAATGCTCTTGTCCTCTTGCCTCTCAAAAGAGCAAGCACCCCTGAGGATGCTGTTTGCAACCTGAACTGTAGCACTGAAGGAAAAGTATCTCACTCCACTGCACAGAAACAGCAAGAAAAAGGACTCCAGGCACAGCAGGAAAGACAAGATGTCTCTGGAGTAATTCCAAAAGCTTGCAGACCAAGATATTTTTACAACACCACAGAAACATGAGATCTTATTTTTCAAGAGTCCTGATTGTAGGTTAGAGACTTTTGTGCTTTCTTTTCAATACAAATTTGTTAAGAAGTATTGAAACTGGCCTCTTACTGAAATTTGTGTGTGCCAACCTACTACATTTTGTTGGCATATATGTTTAAAGCAGTGTTTTCCTCTGTATCGAATTTCATTCTTAGATGTCTGGAATAGATTTAAAAGTGTGAGTATTTGTTAAGCAATGTTTAGGGTCAAGCACCATGTTTTGCCATTTAACCATCATAACAAGCATATACTCAGCAGACATTCTGAATAAAATTCCATTGTATGGAATTGTCCTCTGCTGTGAATTATATTTTTATACAGCAGATTTACTTCTCTGACAGAGAAAATTCAATATGTAGCTGCATTTCTATTACAGATACAGTCCTGCTAGTGAACAGATAAGCTTTTTATCAGCAGCCATGCTTCTGTGGCATTCTTCTGGGCTGCTGCCAAGCTTTCCTGTCCTTCCTTTCATGAACAGATCAATGTGCAAACATTTGAAAACCCTAAATGATATAATAGCTACTTGAATGTATGCTAAAAAAAACCCCCACACCAAGCAAACCAAATAAAAAAAAACACCAAACAAACAAACAAAAGCCCACAACAAAAACCAAACCCCAAAACCAAATCAAATTCAAAACTGTTACACCTACATAATGTACCTACTTCAAATCTACAAAACCAAGGAGAGAAGGGAAAGGGGTAGCACGTAGCTACCATTTCCAAAGCTGCCCTGACCCACGGATCATGTACAGCAGCTTTTCCTCTAAGCCACAGTGAAAGCCTGCCCTCCCATGCCTCTTTGCCTCATCACCCCTCAGAGTGTGCAATGCCAGCATCAGCTGGAGCTGGTAATGTTAGGAAGAAGATTCTGGGTAAAGAACATGATGAAGAATAAGCAGACAGGAGAGATTACAGAGTATCATGTTGTTTATTATGTATAAGAGCAATGACAAGGTGTGTGAGGTGTGTGCACTGCCAATGGTTAGTACTCCAGCCCAAAATTCAGAGATGAGCAGCAGGTGCACCTGTGTTGTCCACAGTGGTTGCTGAGGGCATCCTCTGCTGATAATTGAGCACCCTGCATTTACAGTGAGACTCTTCACGCTGCCACACAAGCTGCTGGCATTAGCCCAGGTGTATTTTATCTTAGCTGCTTTTGTGAACTATCTCTCTGTTCTCCTTTTTGCAATGGAATAAAAATCTGGAGATAAGAACCTTTTTTCTTCTCTGTTACCCTTCAAATGAGAGGATGTTGTGCTTGGAGTGATGCCCATTAGTGGAAGGGATGCTGGAATATTGGAATCAAAAAATTCCCCATGGAGAAATAGTGGTGGTAAAAGAATAAATCTGAACAAAGTGAAGTGACCTTCGTGGAAAGCTACTGAAGGAAAAAAATGAGAAAAGAAAGAAGGAAAACTAACTGAAAAGGGGTTGATATGTGAGGGCAATATAAAATATAAAAAATACAAGAAAAGGAATGGGAAAACAATGGAAAAAAACCAGCAACAAGCAGAATAAGAAAGCATAAGCAATAAAGCAAGAGAAGCAAAAAGATAAATCAAATCTCTCCTTACTGAGGGATTGTGCCACAACTTGCCTTATCTTTTTTTTCTTTTTATGAGAATTTACAAATAAACCTCATTAGCTTTCATTGCCCATTGAGGGGGATATAAAAGATTCTAAGTTCCTACAAAGGGTAAATAGTTTAAGGGGATGACACTGAAGCATTAAAATAAAGATCAAAGCCAGGACTGCCAGTATAGGATTTCTAGGTTATCCATACACTGCTACAGGTCTTACAGATTAAAGTCTCATTTGGACATAAAAAGATGAAAAATTATAAGGATCATGGCCATTATAAAAATGCCTTAATTACAAAATGCAGTAGAGTGTCAATTCCATCAGGTTCAGACTAAACAGTGCTTTATGAATAGTTCCATTAAAATTAGTGGAATCGACTTGGTGGGATCTGCTCCCTGGCAAGAGTGTCCAAAGTCAGTCTGCTCAAGCTCGATGACAGTTTTACACTTACACCAGCTTCCATTCTGGCCACTGGAGTAGTAAGAATGACAGTGATGTTTTGACTGTTCACTTCCATTATCAGCAGTGCACTTACAGTTATGTAGATAAATATTTGTCATAATGAGAAAAATCTGTGCTCTGCAACATAAACCCATCAGAGTGTTGAGTATGGTTACAGCAGATGCCAGTTCCGGCAGCAGTCCCTGGGGCCGTGGAGGATGAAGGTTTCTGCATTGAAACTCTACAGCTCCTTGGAAACAAGAGCTGTTCTGGGATCAGTAGGACAGGTAAACAGGTGTATCATACCATGCTGCTCTCCCTGCTCCCAAAGTCACAGCTCTCCTTGGCATAAATGTTTCATACTTAGTAGGTGAAAAAAGACCCTGAATGAAGTAAAAGTCATTTGGCAGGACAGAGAAGACCAGATCACTTTTTTAAATTTCCATTTCAAATATCATTTATTATAGCTACATTTCTTTCTTGCCATTTCCCGTGTCAAGTGCCAACAATTCTAGGATTTTACATAAACTCTAGAGTAGCATTCAAAATGGAAGTGTTAAAAATTCTGTGTGTTAGAACTCTGGAAGTTGCAAGCACCAGCTAAAAACAGCTGTAAAGGGGTGTGGTGTTCAACAGCTGTTAGTTGGGTGTGGTGTTCATACCTTTCTGTTTCCACCACTTACCAGTTTGATATGTCCACTTTTGTCAGATATCTCAGACCTGATGCTACTATTATGTACATTATGATCACTGTCTGCATAACACATAGGAGAGGTAAAAAAAAGAAGGCAAAAGTCCATGATGAAGCTACTGTGCCTTCCTAATTACATTTGGCATTTTGGCTTTCAACATAAACTTGAAATCTGTGACTTGAATTCCCCTATAGGTCTGCAAGGAATCTTCAGAATACATCCACTCCTGCTGCTGACAGATGGTAGAGCAGAGAACAGCCACTATGAAGATAACAGCATTTCACCCACGGATTTTTCTTACTATGTAGTAACATAAGGTAGCTGTGAAATCAATGGTGTCTCAGAACATTTCTTGTGCTGCTGAGGTTTCTAACTGGAGGTAGCCCAAACACACAGCTAGTCTATAAACTCTCAAACTCTGCACAGAGGTCACATAAAAGAAAAAGAATCCAGAAGACAGGCAGGTTTATGTGGGTCAGGACTGCTTCTTTTATGTTCCTAAGGCCAAACCTGATGCTTTTCACCTTGAAATGGGGAACTACAAAGCTTTAAACCCCTAAGGACTCTTTTCCCCCTCAGCTTGTCATGACAGTGGCAAGGCAAGATCCAAAAAGGAGCTGCAGAGAGGAAAGACTGAAAAAAATGGAAGCTTTAATATATTCCCACTCTCTGACCCCATTCCTCCTTTTCTATGCTTCAACAGTTTTAATAATCTGGCAAACGCAAAACCTGAAACTAGAAAATCCTTTCCTAACCAGTGCCACAAACCCCCTTGTCATTTACTAAGAAACATTATGATAAGATTCAATGGTTTAAATATGTTTTCTCTCTCTTTTTTTTTTAGCTTTTCATTTAACCCCAGTTAGTTCTGCATTTTTAAAATAGCTGCTCTGAAATGACCAGTTCACATTTTAAAACAAATGAAAAATTAGGATCTGCTTATGGAACTGAAGTTAATACAGTTGTGGCTTTTAAACAAGATAAATGAATAACAACAACAATAATAATAAAAAAGCGGTGAAAACACTCTTACATATAATCTCTTCACTATGAAAACAAACCGCTGCTACATCCACGCTAGGCGTATGTAAACAAAACAGAAGGGGGACTTCCCACTGCTGGTTTCTTTCTTCTAAGGATGGTTATTTTCAGTTCATAAACTCTGAGCTGTCATCCCTGATTTATCTTCGGAGCAGATTCCTGTTGGGGTCACAGGGCTGGGAGCTGGGGCGATGCGGCACGTCCCTCGCTCGCTGCGCTCTGCCGCCCCTGCCAGCCACGGCGTTCGTAGCCGGGCTTAGCGCTACCCTTTTAACCCCTTTCTCATCCCTCCCTGACAGTGCCTGACATTTTGCAAATCTCGGCTGGGCACCAGCATGGTGAGACCTGTATGAAGGAGATACACTCGCTTAGTTTGTTGGCGAGCGTCTTCCCTTTTTTCGGGGAGGGGAGAAAGGACTACTAGGGATAAGGGAACCCCGCCTGCGTTCCATCCGCTACCCAAACAATGGCTTTATTTAAAGACATGAAGACATCGGTGTGTAGAGATCCTTTAAAAGATGTTTTCGCCGTCCCTAGCCGTAGAGAGAGCGACCACTTTATTTGCTGGAAAGGGCTCTTCCCGCCCCTTCCTACTCCTGCCCTCCCTCCGCCCCCCCGCCTCCCTTCCCCATATATTATTACTCTATGCCACCACCG